>VMDO01005021.1:0-117112 GCA_007922755.1 Pedetes capensis
GGAGTTATATTATTAAGGAAGAAAAGACGAATATGTTTTGGGGTAGATAAATAGCAGTTTTTGCCACAGAAAACTTATAGTTATGCGGGCATATTTACCTGTACAGAAATGTCAGTAGTTAGCTTCTTGGAGCTACTGCTTTCACTGTTTTTCACTCTGTGACCCACAGACTCAAACAGTGCACACAGAAGAACCTCAGGATATTGCTGCTGAATTTTTGTGATTTTAAACTACTGTGCAAAATTCACTTTTTAAAATGTCCCACCTTTGTTAATTTTACAATGTAAATCTAGAATTGGACAATTTACACAATCATATACACTCTGGGTTCTTCCTGTATAAAAGTCTGTCTCCAAAAGTGGTATATCTGTAACTTATGCAATTTTGTGGGAAGAAATGTTGCATATTCTACTTAAAATTGTATTGGACACTTCATAGACTAAAATTATTCAGCAGTTAGAATTGAAGTATGTTTCCTGTTCTCAAATTTTTATCTGATTTAGTTTTTTAAAAAATTTTATTTTGAAGTAGTTGCATACTTACATAAATGTTTCCAAATAGTACAAAGAACTCCCTTAACATCCTTTATTCATCATCCTCAAATATTTATTTTTTTTAAGCCAGGGTCTCACTATGTAGCCCAGCCTGACTTTGAACTCGTGATCTTTCTGACTCAGCTCTCAAGTGCTGGGATTATAAGCATGTACCACCATACCTTTTTAAGGTGATTATATGATCTAAGTGATTTTGTCTCATCATTTTAGTATGTTCAGGATCAACAGATATTGGCAATAAAAGATAATGAATATTTAGTATCAGCATTATTCATAATCTTTCCGGCAGTTAGGATGTTTTATTGCCTTTCATTATCTTTTTAGTTCATTCAGTCGAGGTTTTAGTTTTTAAGTAACCATCAGTCAGGAAAGGCATGCAGAGCTCTAATACTTTTTTCTTGAGTTGAAGGGGTCCCCCTATTTATTGTGAAGTATCAAACCCGTGGGAATGTTGATAGTAGTACAGTTTGCATCCATGTACTTTCCTCTGGATTCACTAATTGCAGATCTTTGTTTTTGTTTTTGTTTTTGTTTTTACTTTCACTGAACTCTGAAAGTAGATTGCAGACATCATGACCCTCCCCCGTAAATATTTCAGCATGGTTTTATAAAGAACAAAACTATTCTCCTAAGTTTTCTAAACAACCATGATCCCATTATCCTATTAAATTTAATTATTTTAATATAATGTTATCTAATAATAAACACTCAAATTTCTCTTCTTGTGTATTATAACTGATTTTTAAAAGAAATCTAGTGTCTTTTTTTTTTTCCCTCCACGGTACTGAGGATTGAACCCAGGGTCTTGCACTTGAGACAGGGTCTCGCCAGATTACTTAGACTGCCTCTGGTCTCAAAGTTGCTATGCTCCTGCCTCCACCTCCTGAGCCGCTGGGATTACCAGTGTGCGCCACCGAACCCAGCTAAAAGAAATTTAGTATCATGTCAAGGTCAAGGTCATCCATTTCACTTGGCTGCCTTTAATACAGAAGCTCCCAGCCTTATTTTGTCTTTAAAACAGGATGTTTTGGAAGAGGCTAGGCCAGTTGTTTTATAGATTGCTCCACAATCTGATTTCATTATTTACTTTTAATCAACCATTTCTCATATCTCTGATAAACTCACTCCCAGTCCTCTTAGGTGGCAGATTTCCTTCCAGAACAGATATCTATTTGTGTTAAGCCCTCTTTTACTGTTGTATTGTAATTGGAGCAAATGAAGGTTTTCTATCAGTTGAAACCAGCGCAACAAACTGTCAACTTCTCAGAGTAAAAATTTCATGTGTACCCTAGCTATGGTAGCCCACCTACTACCCTCACTCCTAACCGCCTCTCTCCTAAAGTCCTGTCTTGTCTTAACTCTAGTACTTCCCACTGCCCTACTTTGTTTATATGTATATGTATTTCCTGGTTGCCTTTTCTACCAAAATACAAGGTCTGTCATGTGCCTGTAGAATGGAGTTGTATCAACATTGTTAAATGAAAGTTTGAACTAGTTTTGGCCAGGCTGGAAGTGCTTCAGGGATATGTAGCTTGAATTGCATCTCCAAAGAGTTGATTTTTGCTTTGATTTTTGCCTCTACTTACAGGTGTAGGCCCTGCTTCTGTAATGGTTGGAAATCTGGTTGCTGGGAAACGCATAGCACAAGCTGCAGGAAGGGATCTGGGACAAATTGAAGAGAATGATTTAGTGAGGAAGGTAAGTGTTCCAGAAGGGCTGTCTTTACAGAGTCAAGGACAGAACTTACACTTCAGGTAGCATTTAGTGGGTACATTATGTAAAATTTTGAAAGTTACTGACCTTGAGTCTTTTTTTGTGATTTGTGACTTTAGCACCAGTTCTTGGCAGAGATTTTGCAGTGGCGAGCCCAGGCAACTCCAGACCACATACTCTTCATGCTGTTAAATGCCAAGGTATTAAAAATTCAATTGCATATCTAATTAGCTGGATCCTTTGGGAGTATTTAGGTCCACTTGATCTCTTTCATCAGAAAATTTCTGTTGCCACCTCTGAAGGAGTTACTTTCTCCTAGTTTTGACATGTGAAGATGATTTATACAGTCACTTTAAGGTTGAAACAAGACATCCCAGAGTGCTGTTTAATACTGCCTTTTTTTGTGTTGTAATCAAGTCATCTTTATTCAGTTTTGATAAGCATAACAGGGCTACCAGTGCAATTACAGACATACAGAGATGTAGAATGTATTATGTCATATAGTTTTTTACCTAGTTTGACTTTTAATGCTTTGATTTTTGCCAGGAAGAAAATGTCTTTACATCAACATTCTTAGAACCAAACTTAAGCTGGGTATGGTGGCTCATGCCTATAATCCCAGCGCTTGGGAGGCTACAGTAAGAGGATAGATACAAGTTCCAGGCCAGCTTAGGCTACACAGTGAGATCCAGCATGAAAACAAACAAAAATACCAAAAAACAACAACAAAAATTCCCAAACTTATTTTTAGTACATACTTAAAGGATTTATTGCTAACAAATAAAAAGCAAATTAAAAATTATTTAAAAGTACATTTGCCATATGTGGTGGTACGTGCCCCAAATTCCAGCATTCAGTCTTCAAGGCCACCCTAGGCTTCATAGCAAGACTCCGTCTCAAAAACAGAACAAAGCAAAAAAATATATTTAACTACTGGTTTCTAATGGATGACTCACCATAAAATTGTATTTTTAAAAGTATACCATTCTGTCATAGTCTGCTGAATTTTGTTTGTTTTAATGGTTGAGTCACAGGCTGAAAATACTGTGATGATATTACAGTACTATTTCTCACCAACAAGGAGGATTGGAAGGGCCCACTGGGTCCTTAAACAAATTGCCCTCATCTGGCCTGGTACCCCTGAAATCTAATGGGTTTTGTTTTGTTGAGAATTTATGCAATGATAGAATTTAAAGAAAGGAATATTCTGTGCATCTTAATGAAAAGTCACTAAAAACCTTAAGAACCACTACTTTCCTGATAGAGCATGCATGTCTACATGCAGTGGGCTTCTCTTCAAGCATGTGAATTCACCAAGATCTTACACTTTGTTAAGAAGCAATCAGTCTAGTCACTTCCCCACTTGCTCCCAAGTTTGGCTACAGTTAAAGTTATGGGAGCTGGAAAATCTATACCCCAGATTTTTGTGCATGAGCATAAATTTAAATTTGCTTCTTGTATAGAGAAATAACATAAAGGAGTGAATGACTGCCTAAAAGATGGAGTCCATTTATTGTTCATTTATGTAGACCATGCTGGCCTCAAACTTACCATAGTCCCTCTCCTCTGCCTCCCAAGTGCTGGAATTGCAGGTATGCGCCACCATACCTGCCTTATTCTAATTTATCTTGGATTAGCCCAGGCTACCAGACAGTTTAGTAACAAATACATTGTTCACTCATCCCCAGAACATGATTTTACTGAACTTTAGTTTACTGCTGAGCCACAGACCAAAAAGAGGAGCCTTATAAAAATTAGCTTCATGGCCAGATGCCATGGTGTTCACCTGTAATCCCAGCAACTCAGGAAACTGACAGACAAGGATCGCAAGTTTGAGGCCAGAGGCAGCTTGTGCAATTTAGTGAGATCCTGTCTCAAAATAAAAATTACAAAAGGGGCTGGGGTGCAGCTCAATAGTAGAGCACTTGCTTAGCAAGCATGAGGCTTTAGGTTCAACCTCCACATAACTGGGGGGGAAAAAAGACCAACCATCTGTAGTGTGGGCTGGGATTTAGCTCAGTGGGTAGAGCACTGCGCTGCAGTCTCTGAAGCCCCGAGTTCAATTCCTAGCACCACAAAAATGGGAGAAGAGCCCGGCAATCCACTCCCAAGGCAATCCCGAAGCACTCAGCCATTGAAAACCCTATGAGGGTCGCTATGAGTCGGATACCGACTTGACGGCACCTAACAACAACAACAATCTGTAGTGTAATATGGCATTGTCCAATAGAAGATTGGCAACCCAGTGATCCAGAAGTTACATTTCTAGATGTATACTGAACCAAAACTTGTGTATTTAAGCATCAAAATACAGGTCCAGGAAGAATAACATGTTAATCAGAAGAATGGATAAATAAATAGTCACATCTTCATACACAGAAGAACTATACCTAAACACAGTGGCAAAATGACTCTTAAAGTAACATTGAAAGAAACAAAGCATTGAGGGGTATATATGGCACAATGCCATTTGTACACAACTCAATTTCATGGGTGGTAAAAATAAAAAATCTGTGATTAATAGAAAATGAACATAATGAGTACCTGTGGAGAGAAAGTGAATGGGGGAACCCATGGGTGCTTTAAACTGCTCTGATGGGGTTCCTCTTGTCATGCTAGTGCTTACACTGATGCTTGCTTTGTAATTTGTCATGAAGCTATGTACATGTTTTATACTTTCCCTTACACATGTTATATTTTACCAGAATCAGAGGCTTAAAAAGCCCAACTCAGTGAAACCTTACAGAGATGCACAGGAGAAATTATTCTTGGGACCAAAATAAGTTGGCCATTTTCTCTTCTCCTAATCTTTATTATTAGCTAGTAGACTCTTGATTACTGTTTTTGTTTACATCTTTACTGTTAGCAAATTAAGATATAGCAAATGTATGTGACCACATGGCCAGCATTTATTGCCCTGACCTCATTCCTGCTCTTATTCTTAGGGACTCTTATTTCCTCACTTAAAGAAAGAAACAAAAAATGAGCCAGGTGAGGTGGTGTATGTCTATAATCCCAGCAATCAGGTGGCAGAGGCAGGAGGATCACTGAAGGTTCAAGGCCAGCCAGGTCTACATAGCGAGTTCCAGGTCAGGCTGAGCTACACAGTAAGACCCTGCCTCGGAAAACCAAAAAGTAAAAAATAACAATAAATAAATAAAAAGTTATGTGTATTTTTAAAACCATTGTAAGCAGGAAAGATTATAAATAAACATGTTTGATTTACATTAACATATCCTGAGTACCTATAGACATTGAAAAAGAAAATGAATAACACACGTCTTTTTTTTGGGTGGTACTGGGGGTTGAACCCAGGGTCTCGCGCCTGCATGCTCTCCAAGTGCTGGACCACTGAGCTGCGCCCTCAGCCCATTATTTTTACTTTTTGAGACAGGGTCTCTCTAAGTTACGCAGACTGCCTCTGGTCTCGAACTTGTGATCCTCCTGCCTCCGCCTCCCGAGCCACTGGGATTACAGGCGTGCGCCCCCGCGCCCGGCCTACATCTTTTTTTTTTTTTTTTTTTTTTAACACATGTCTTGATACTAGGGAATTTTCACTAGTTAATAACTTTAGCAGGATAATCTGTAGAAGCACAAGCCTCTCAAGTGTCATGTTGGATTGGCTGTGCTTATACCTCTTTATTTCCTTATTGAGCTTTGACCTGTTCATCCTTCTTCTTTTGAAAGGGAACTACTGTGTGCACAGCCAGCTGCCTTCAGCTTCATAAACGAGCAGAGAGGATTGCATCAATTCTTGGTGACAAGGGACATCTAAATGCAGGGGACAATGTGGTATTGCTCTACCCACCTGGTAAGTGTTGGACTGGTAGACTAGACTCTGATCTCCATTACTCACTGCATAGCGAGATCTGTCTCAAAACAAAAACAGAAAAAAGCATAAACAAAAAAGGCACTCAGTAAATACTGAATGAGTAAATGAATGAGCGAACAAGTGAAAACTTCAACTACCTGGCTTTTGGAAATCTTCAAAACAGATGCTTTGAGACCAGACCAGTAATGGTGGTGGGCATCTGTTGTCCCAGCTACTCAGGAGGCTGAGCCCAGGAGTTTGAGGCCAACCTGTGCAACACAGCAAGACCCTATCCTTTAAAAAAGGGAGATGAGGTAGGCTGGAGGTATAGCTCAGTGGTAGAGCATACACACTCAGGTGCTGGGCTCAGTTTCCAGCACTGAAACAAAAAACATGCTTTGTTTTTAGGATATTCAGGAATGGGACCATTTAACTCAGTTTCTAAAAAGAATGCTATGTGCCAGGCACCGTGATGCACACCTATAATGACTGTAACTTGGGAGGCTGAGGCTGGAGGATCATGAGTTCAAAGCCTGAGATGACATGTGCAACTTAGTGAGACCCTGCCTCAAAAAATAAAAGTGGGGGGAGGGCTGAGCATGCAGCTCAGTGGTAGAGCACTTGTCTAGCATGCATAAAGCACTGGGTTCAACCCCCAATACTGCAGGGAAAAAAATAAAAAGGAAGATGGAAGAATGCTGTCTGTGAACTGTTTACTTAATATTCTTTGTATCACAATTGATGTTTAGTATTCCTCTGTGGCTACTTTCATCTTTCACATTCTAATTTAATTCAACCATGACCTTCTCTTCATAGGAAAAGGAGCTTAGAATTATTTGGTGACAGTTTATGTAAATACTCAAAATTTTAAATGAAATGTTTGCATTGTCCCTTCCTTAATTCCTTCTGCTGCTTAAGTCACTCATGCAGTCAATTTTCTTTGGTCTCTTATCTTTATTTCACTTTATTCTTACTATGCTGTTTTATTTGCATGAACAGTAAGAATTCCTAGGAGATCATCTGGTATAGGAATCTTTCCTTCCTTGTTCCTGTGAGATCATCTTCTATCAGCTAATGAAGTGGCAATTGACCAGAGCATTTCTTGGAGGCCTCACCCAGAGTCTTCACATGGAGTGATGCTTTGCCTCTGTAAAGCTCAGACCCACTGATAAAACAACATCTAAGAAGTCTAATTACTTTTTCTATAGCAGTATTCTAAATACTGACTGGACTGACTGATTGACTGAGACAGGGCCTCGCTATATAGCCTGGGCTGTTCTGGAGCTTACTTTATAGAACAGGCTGGCTTCAAACTCAGGTTGATCCTCCTGCTTCAGCCTCCTGAGTGCTGGGATTAAAGGCATGCACCACCATGCTGGCTGCCTTCTACTTAATTTTTTTTTTTATTGGACATTTTTAATGTACACCTTAATGTGATTCATTCTGACCTTCTACTTATTTAAAGAAAACTCAGATGGTCCTCATCTCTCCTTTCTCTGTCCCCCCTTTTTTTCTAGTTATGCACCTCTGATTTCTGCAGTTATTTCCTTTAAATAGTGTCAAATAATATCAATGTACCTTCTTCAAGTATCTAAGCCAGGCGTAGTAGTACATGCCTGTAATCCCAGTGACTCAGGAGGTTGAGGCAGGAGGATCCAAAGTTCCAGGCCAGAGGCAGTGTGTGTAACTTAGTGAGGCCCTATCTCAAAATAAAGAGTAAAAAATGGGCTGGGCACTGCAGCTCAGTGGTAGAGCGCTTGCACTCTAGTACTCCTCCTAGTACTACCAAAACTTCCTAGTACTACCAAAAAAATTTTTATAAAATTCTAATTCCTTCCTTTGTTATCTGTTCTTCTTTATATACTTTGTAGTTGTTTTATGTGCTTCCTTTTTTACCTTCAATTCCCTCTTAATTTTTAAAATTGTTGTTAAATTATGCATCTTGTTAAATTCCAGTCTAAATAACCTATCTTGCCACTGGTGCATGGTGTAATAAACTGGTTTTGGAATATCTATGTTTAGTTTCTTAATGATACCAAGCAGTTAAGTGACTCTCCTGACAGGACCCTCTGTTCTTGCAGGCATTGAGTTAATTGCTGCGTTCTATGGCTGCCTGTATGCGGGGTGTATACCTGTGACCGTCCGGCCCCCTCATGCTCAGAACCTTACCGCCACATTGCCCACTGTCCGCATGATTGTTGATGTAAGTACCATCCATATTTTTCTTTGCTCTCATTTCATAAAATCCATATTCAAACAACTAAAGATCCTTAATAATTTTCCAGTTTTGTTGGGTCAAGATGTCCAAATTTTTCTCCTAAAAGCTGTCTCCTTTTCTTTAATCTGGCCAAACTAGCCATTATTATTTTGGGAAGAAACTGTGGTAAAATAGTTATTGATGAGATATGGAACTATATACATTAATCACGAACATTAAGAAGAAGAAGAAGAAGCTGTCATTGGTAACTCCCCATAAAACTTGGATCCTTCTTTCTTAAAACATTTTATATCTATCTGATATTTTTTCTGCATAGTAACCATGGTAAGTTTACGTGCCATACTCTCAAGTTCTCTCCAGTCAGGTCACTTTTATTTTGGTTAATTTTCTAAACTCCTTAGGTATAGCATTAAAAGATGTCTAGGGTTAGGGTATAGCTTAGTGGTAGAGCACTTGCCTAGCATGTGAGAGGCACTGGATTTGGTCCACAGCACCACTTAAAAAAAAAAGGTCCAAATCTGGACTTTCTTGTCAGTAGGTAATAGAAGTTTTTACAGGACATAAGAATTGAAACTGAATAAATCCATATCGCATCATATACTGATGTACTTTTAAGAAAAAGGGAGTCTTGGCCAGTGGATTGAAAGGTTACAAAATTCTAATTTATGTAACATTTGTTTCTCTGAGAACTGCTGCTCTGTCAGCAACTTGAGCCTGCAGCATAAAAACCATATTCACCATAGATGATTTCATTACAAAGTGTAATTCAGCAAAATGCCCTTGTTAGATCCTACAAAATGGCCCAGAAAAGCAGGGAGGGGAGTTTCTTTCTATTGACGCAGTTTGTAGGCAAAAGTAGGTCACTTTGCATTTCCATGCATATTTGGGTTGGGCTTAGTTCCTATGGGAACTTCTGTCTGCATCTGTGTCCTCAGTGTATGTGCTAGATCTGGTCTGTCTCCTATCACTAGACTGGCAAACACTAGCTCTAAACATGCTTATCTGACCCCTCTCATTCCTGAGTACTACAAATCCATGTCGTAGTTTATTCTGGTCTTCATGAAATCACAGGACCACGGGATCCAGACTAAGAGTATAACCATGAAATATTTGAGACTTGATGTTGTAAGCAACAGCTTGTGCTGTAAAAAATGTCCATTATTCTGAGAGAATTAAGCATTACACATTTTCAGACGGAAAAATGCAGAGAGAAAACACTTTGTTCTTTGAAAAGCTGATACTACCCGT
Source organism: Pedetes capensis (assembly GCA_007922755.1). NCBI lineage: Eukaryota > Metazoa > Chordata > Mammalia > Rodentia > Pedetidae > Pedetes > Pedetes capensis. The sequence goes on from VMDO01005021.1 coordinate 9,545, forward strand.
ACTATAGTATGGTGGGTGAGTTGCTTTTAGCAGCAGTCAGAGCTAAACTTCCTGGTGTTTATGTTGCCCATTTGTTTTCTAGGTCAGCAAAGCAGCATGTATTCTCACCACTCAAACCCTAATGAGGTTGCTAAGGTCCCGAGAGGCGGCAGCAGCTGTGGATGTGAAAACATGGCCAACTATTATTGACACAGGTAAAAGGGAGAATTCTCCAGAGCTGTTGAGGAAGCAACAACATTTACTACCTGAGATTTCCGAGATTCTCATGCCAAACACGTTTACACAGCTTTTATGTCACAACATCTGCCGAGACACAAGCAAAACCTAGTATACACACAACCTGGGTTACCAAAGGACTGGGCACAGTAACACCCAGATCCAAGAACCAGCTCACAGTATGCTAAGAGCTCTTTTGTGTGTGTGTGTGTGTGTGTGTGTGTGTGTGTGTGTGGTACTGGGGGTTGATCCCCGGGCCTCACACCTGCATGCTTTGCAAGTGCTGGACCACTGAGCTGCACCCCCCAGCCCTTTTATTTTTTTTTCCCTTACTTTCTGAGACAGGGTCTCGCTAACTTCCTCTGGTCTCGAACTTGCAATCTTCCTGGCTACGCCTCCCAAGCCGCTGGGATTACAGGCGTGCGCCACCGCACCCAGCTGCTAAGAGCTCTTTAAACAAAATGTCTTGTGAGGCATATGCCTGTGAACCCACCACTCGAGAGGCTGAGGCAGGAAGATCACAAGTTCAAAGCCAGCCTGGGCTAATTAGTAAGACCTTGACTCAAAAAGACAAACAATAAAGTGTCTTGCTGTGGCTCTTGGTATTATCAAAAAGTGATTAGGTTTTTATCCTAAATGTGGCCGTATACATGTAGGGCCAAATAAAATTTTGAGACTATTGGATTCTTGACTTCTAATGTGATATACTTAAAACATTACTGAAGTAGGAGTCAGAATACCTCAATTTTAGCTTGAACTTTGTTACTTACTGCCTGTATAAGCTTGACTGAGATTACTCTGTCCAAAAATACTGCTACTGCTGTCTGACTCACATGTTTATTAAGAAGATCAAACACAATGCAACATGAAAATACTTTGAAAACTATAATATGTGTGAATTGTAAGTAGTATTCATATTAAAGAAGGGGATAAGACACAGATATCTGGAGAATTGGTGGACTAGGGAAGAGTGTGGGTTTTGAAGTCAGAATTTAAGTCCTGATATCTCTGCTTCTTTTTGAGTAACCTCCCTCATCTGGGCAAAACTATCTATAAAAAGTGAAATGTCTGTAAAATGCCTAGCATGGAATCAGAGTGATAACATCTAACTTCTGTTGAGCCTTCTGATCTGTCAGTCATTTAATGTGTGTTACCTAATTTTATCCTTATAATAATCGTGTTAGGTGCTTTTCTTTTGTGTGTGTGTGTGTTTGTTTGTTTTTGTTTTTGAGACAGAGTCTCAATATGTAGCCCAGGCTGGCCTCAACTCATGATCCTCCTGCCTCAGTCTCCCAAGTTCTGGGATTATAGGAGGGTGCTATGACATCGGCTGATAAGTACTATTTTTATCCTCATTTTGCACATCAGACAACTGAGGCACAGGGAAGTTAAGGAAGCAGCCAAACTGAAATGCAAACTTAGCTAGTTTGGCTCTATTCCCGGTCTCCTAATCATTAATTTCTTCCCTATCTTTTTTTCACTAAGTACCATATAGTATCCACCTCGGCAACATTTATGGATTTAAGTGCAGAGACAACATGTGTTTGTGATTGTTCTGTGCCAGATGCTGAACTAGATTTTTTGTATTTATTACGTAAGGGCAGAAGTCCATACATAACACAAATGTATTGTGTTGGTGTTAATGATTCAAATGGCTGTGCTATGGCCAGTGGACTCGTATTTCAGGTCCTCTGAAAGGCGGGCTGTGGTATAGACAACAGGAAGGTTTCTTTGTGTATGTAAGTGGTCATATGAGTGGCCCTGTGCTACACAAAGGGAGGTCAAAGAGGATAGATAGATAAAGTCTTTGGGGAAAAAATGGGCACCCCATGACATGGAAATTTTAGAATTGTTTTTTGATCTGAAAGGCCAAAGGAGCCATCGATGGGGTGTCGTTGGGCCAGAGATGTCCTTAATATCTTTGTTTTTAACTTAAAAAGAAAATTTGAGGAGAGGAAGAGGTATCATAAATGAGTGAAAGAAAAATAATTCCCACTTCTAGATTGTCATTCTTAAAATCTGCCAGCAGAACTTGGAGAAAAACTGTCCAACTTTTAAAGCCACACATGATTAATGTAACATAGTAGATGGTAAATAATGAACCTTAACTGGAAGCCAACATGATAACAACTAATACTTTTTGAACACATACTGTGCCAGTCATGTTTTAAAAGTGCTCTATGTGAATACACATCCCAGCAGTCCTATGGGAGTAGCTATTATTAAAAAAAAAAAAAAAAAATAGACACAAAGGTGAAATAACTCCCAGTTCACACAGCTGATAAAATAGAGTTGGGATTTGAACACCAGCAGTCTTTTCCTTACTCTGTGATGTATTTCCTTTTACTTGACTTCTATTAAATGAATCCACTAGATGAATATTTTCTTGTTTCCATTGTGTAGCATCCTCAACCCAACCTGCCTGTAGGAGTGACATTTGTGAGTTGCTTGGTTAAATATGAGAAACCCAAGCTTTCACAAATCTAAGAAGCTAAATTTGGCCATAGTAAAGCCACAGAAAACCAGTTAAATAGCAGTGATTTTCATGTTCCAACATGTCTGACAGACGTTGAGTTTTTTCTTTTCATTGCAGATGATTTACCCAGGAAAAGGCTACCTCAGCTGTATAAACCACCCACTCCTGAGATGTTGGCATATCTTGATTTTAGTGTTTCTACAACTGGCATGCTTACAGGAGTGAAGGTAAAGTAGTCTCACTCATTCACTGAGTATTGTTAAAATGCCAGGCTGCAATAAATAGAGATGATCATTGCCCCAGGGACTTCAGATATAGAGGCCAACTGGTTGAACCAGAAGCCAGTAGGTGGAGGATCAAGGGCCCCTGCTATATTTAAATAAAAACATTGGCTTTTCCAGAATAAGTTATCCCAAAGAATGTATATTATGAAGTGTCAGAACCTAGCATAGAAGCTAACAGATAATAAGAGTTGTAGTTAATTTGGTGTGCAATCATAGGGTCATATATCATAAAATTCAATAATTAATGAACAGAAACATTGCATTAGACTTAGAATAGGCTTTGAAGCAATCACAATTTTAAATCATTTGAGGAGTTTGGGGAAATGAAACTTTTCAAAGCTGTTTCTTTGCCTATGTAATGCCTGTTATGTTCTATTCTGTGTTCCTTGCTTTGCAGATGTCCCACTCTGCAGTTAATGCTCTTTGCAGAGCCATCAAGCTCCAGTGTGAGTTGTATTCTTCTCGACAGATAGCCATCTGCCTTGACCCTTACTGTGGTCTTGGCTTTGCACTCTGGTGTCTCTGCAGGTAGGGTTGGAAAAGCCAAAGTGTACTTTGGGGCTATAATCATCTCGTCCTTCCCTTTGTTCCCTTAACTTAATGAAATTCCAGTAAAATGCTGATGCAGTTGATATATTTGTTTAGTTTTGTGTGTGTTCCCTTTTTTCTTTTCTATTAGTTTTATGTCTCATCCAAAATGGCAGTGATCCTGTTACCTGCTCTCTACTCCATTCTATAGTGCTTGTTTTAGAAGCAGAGCCAAATAGAAGGATGATTCTTGCTTTGACAGCCAGAATGTACCCCTTAGGCTTGGCAGGAAGAAGGATAATGGGATAGGATGATAGCATGTGGCTGGAAAGAAGCACATTTGCTGTGCCAGATTGCTTCCTAAGAACTAGCAGGGCCCTCCTCCTTCTATCACCTCCTCAGAGAAGCTTATCTCAGACCTGCATTTTTATCTCCTGGGTGAACAGCATGAATGTTTCACAAATGCCTATAACTCAGTATCTTCCTTCTGTGTCCCTATCTTTTTTAGGGTAGATTTTTCTACCAAGGGGCCCAAAATAGAAACTTAGTTATTATCTTCAACTTCTGTATCTTTATGTCTCACATCTAATTAAATGCCATGTCCTTTGGGCCAATTGTTTGTACTGCTGTCTGTATAAAAGAATCACTTTTGGGTCTTCAAAAAAACAAAACAAGCCAGGCATGGTGGCATATGCTTGTAATCCCAGCACTTGGGAGGCTGAGACAGGAGGATCACAAGTTCAAGGCCAGCCTGAACTACATAGTAAAACTCTGTTTAAAAAAAAAAAAAAGATCCTTTTGTGGTTCGTAAGTGTGATGACTGGGTTTCACACAATTGTGTGAAATGCCCTTCCCTCAAACTTTGATATGAAGTTGGCATGTTACATGTTTGACAGAAGAAAAAAAAAAAATGAGGCTTCCCCAGATTTACTGACTCACATCTCCAGAGGTAGTGACTACAACTCCAGTATGCCTGGGCTCCTGGTGATTCAGATCTATTCTCAGGTTTAAGAAGTCCACAGTTGTAGATCATACACAGGGCACATATTCTGCATTCCTTCCTTTTTATCCTGATCACTCTGTTGGGGTTCAAGCCCTCATCATCCCTCAGCTGGACTGTCAGAGCCTCTCCTGTCTGTCTCTCAGCCTTCAGTGGCTCACATCTCTAATTCCTACTCCATATTGCTGGTTTTGCCCCAACTTAAAGCCACACTTTAAGGATAAGGTCTGACCTCCTTCATATGATAGTTAAGCCTTTTCACCATTTGGTCCCAGCCCTCCTGGCCTCATCCTCTGTGCACACTGTGCTCTAGGATTTTGGTGAAATGCCTCATACACCCCATTCTTCTCTGCATCAGTGCTGTTCACCACCCCTACTTCCTTCAGCTACTTACTTTCTTCAAACCCAACTCAAGTACCACCCACTCAGTGAAATGCCCCCCAGCCCCTGGATTTCTCCACTTGAATGAATTGCTCTTTATTCTGTGATCTCAGTGTCCTTTTTCACCTGTCAGTTACCACACCTACTACAGTCGGCTTTATTTTATGGTTACTATGTCTTGTGAGTTGCATGGGAACAAGACTAATTCTGAGATCTTTAATGTGACCTTCTGCTGTCTTTTGCACCCCATAACTATTTGTTGACCTGATGGTGTTGTAAAACATCAAAGTGTCTAGGATAAATTGATAATGTCAGCTTTTGCCTTTCTTTATTACAGTGTCTATTCAGGTCACCAGTCCATCTTAATTCCTCCTATGGAGTTAGAAAACAACCTTTTCCTCTGGCTTGCCACCGTCAACCAGTACAAAATAAGGGATACTTTCTGCTCTTATTCGGTAATGGAACTTTGCACTAAAGGGCTGGGAAATCAAGTGGAAGTGCTAAAGGTAAGAAGTAGCCACAACAACCAGTGGTAAGAAGTTTTAAAGAAATGGGTCAGAGCATGATAATACCAGGGTAGGGGTTAGCAGATGTGTTTGCCTGCCTTTTGCCTTTTTGTAGCCAGACAGTTAAGTGGGTATTTTGTAAACTGCAGGAAGTTTAACTCTTCTCCTTACTTAATTTAGTACACTCTTTCAGAGTCTGCCTGCAGCCATAGCCCTGTGGCATCCGATCCCGTCAGATCCTGGAAGCTAAGCAGGGATGGGCCTGGTTAGTACCTGGATGGGAGACCGCCTGGGAACACCAGAAGCTGTAGGCTTGGGAGAAGGACCTGGCAACCCCCTCCCAAAAATCAACCTGCCATTGAAAACCCTATGCACAGCAGAGAAGCACTGACAATAGTGTTTCCCCTGTTGTACAGAGGGTCGCTATGGGTCGGATACTGACTCAATGGCACCTAACAACAACAACAATTCAGAGTCTAATCTGATTCTTTCTTTGTAGAGAAGAACGTAAATTTAATTGGGAAGCAAAACAGAAATGACCATGTAAAGGTAAAGGAAACTGACCTCCAACAGAATTTTCCCAGTAAAATTTCTCAGAATGTTAGAGATTGGTGCTTCCCCAAAGATAAGAGTAGGTCATTCATGAATGTATCCAGTGACCGTATTTGTGACTGTAATATGAGAAAGTCAGAGTATACTAAATTTTTTTAAACAGAGAAATATGACCTCAATAATGAAGGGAAAGAAAAAAAAAAAAAAAAAAAGAGCGAGATTAGATATCCAGGACTCTGAATTTGTTGTTCTTTTTCTTTTAGTCCCAGTGAATAGGGAAAAATCTAAGGTGTAGAAACAGGGAAGGATAAAAATATATTGCTGAAAAGCCTATTTATTTATTTATTTTTAGTGTGTGTGTGTGTGTGTGTGTGTGTGTGTGTGTGTGTGTGTGTGTGTGTGTGCGCTGCTAGGGATCAGATTAAGGCCTTGTTCTTGTTAGGCAAGTGCCATCTTGCTGAATTATATATCCCTAGCCCAAGCATGGGCTGGGATTTAGCTCAGTTGGTAGAGTGCCTCTCTACAGTCTCTGAGGTCCCGAATTCGATTCCCAGCACCACAAAAACGGGAGAAGGACATGGCAACCCACTCCCGAGTCAATCCCGAAACAATCAGCCATTGAAAACTCTATAAGGGTCGCTATGAGTCAGGCACGACTCGAAGGCACCTAACAACAACAACAACAGCCCAAGCATAAGATTTTTAGATAAAAAAAGAAAGGAATAAAGAATGAACAAATTAACCCATGGGTGATGATTTTAATGGACTGTTTTGGCATTTTCTTCTTTTCTGAAATCTGCTTTTCTGTGGGTACCTGGGTGAGAAAATAGTTCCTTGGTTTTTCCTGACCAAAGAGAGAGCAGCAGCCCTACCTATTTGGTTCTCTTCTGAGCGTACTAACTTAGCTACTGGCATGGGTGTCTTACAGACAAGAGGGATCAACCTCTCCTGCATCCGGACCTGTGTGGTGGTGGCAGAGGAACGGCCTCGAATTGCCCTTCAGCAGTCTTTCTCCAAACTCTTTAAAGACATCGGTCTGTCCCCTCGGGCTGTCAGCACTACTTTTGGATCAAGAGTCAATGTAGCAATATGTTTACAGGTGATGGCATGAAATTTTGTTTGCTAACAAATGGAAGAAGAATGTTGGGGGTTCCAGGGAATAGGCTTCAAAGCCAGACTACTGGGCTTCCACTTCAGCTCCACTCAAGTGCAATGGGACTTGAAACTTATTATTTTGTCTGCTCTATGTCTTGTTTTGCTCATCTATAAAATGAAGATAATAGCTTCTAACTTCACATGGTCATTCTGCAAAATCACCAAGTTACTAGGTCAGAGCCCTTGGAGCGGTTCTAGTAGACCAGGCTCCAGTGTAAATGCTTCCTCCTAGTAGTGGTAGTGTGGTGTGTGATGACGAACCAAGAAGCTCTCTCAGTCCTATTTGGATTTTATATATGTGATTTTATATTTTTGTTTTTCTACCTTCTTCATATTTTACACCTTTTTCTTTTCTTTTTGCAAAGGACACACAATCCTATATTCTCTTTGCCAGTCAGATAGCAACTTTGCCGTATGAGTATATAACAGAAAAAAGACTGGAACTGAGTCTGATTTTATGCAGCTTAGAGCATAAGGCAAAAAAAAAAAAAATGGCATAGACAAGGGTGTTGAGAAGGTGGTGTATATATGGGTGGACTAGAGTCCTCTGACTCTGGTCAGGTAATTGTTAGGAAGTGTCGTGATGCTTTCACCTTGCAGCCCCATTGGGGCCCCTTGCTATCAGCTAGGGCCAGTGTTGGTATGGAAAATATCTGGGATGGTAGCTTGTCTCATCCCTGTGCTGGGCCCAAGGAGGAAACCCTCCTCATCAGCGTGGTCATCTTTCAGCGCTGCTGTAGTCTGTGATGGAGGGAGGGCAGTGGGCCTTCTGTCCCAGGAGTAAAAAGAGGAGAACCCCTAGGAAATCATCAGGCCAGAAGTCTCTTCCAGTTGTTGAAGTATGGAAAGACAGTTCATTTAAATTTTAAATAAACTGCATTGATTTGTTTTTCTTTAGGGAACCTCAGGGCCTGATCCAACCACCGTGTACGTAGATCTGAAGTCATTAAGACATGACAGGTACAGTGGATTGATTGTGCTCATTCCCTATTAGAGTTCCTAAGCATAAAGAGTTCTGGCCCTCAAAGCTAGCATTTCCCCTCATTTCATTTATGTTTGTATGGGAAGAGAAAAAGAATTCATTTTTACCATTAATGCATGATACGTTTTTTATTTATAAAAAGAAAACTTTGATTCTCACAGTTGCTGCGTTCTTCTTTAATATTAAAATGTAACACTTAGTTCCTGCCTATATTAAAATATTTTTGTGGCATTTGATATAAATTAAAATGAGTAGTCTCTTTCCTCTGAGAGTTTAAAAATAAAATATGAGACAGACAAGATAAATGATGCTGGGTAGGGTTTTTGAAACAACCACTATTTGAACCCTATGGGCAAAAGTCTGCCTCCTCTTCTTCTTCAGCTGAGAAGGAAACTTTAGTTCTGTCACAAGGCAAGCACTGGCTGAGGCTCTGAGCCATCTTTCCTCACTGTGTTGTTGGTAGTCCCCTGCTGTGCCCCAGGTAGGCCCTGTTATTGTTGTTAGGTGCCAGCAAGTCAGATAAGACTCATAGCAACCTTGTGTACAACAGGATGAAACACTGCCCAACACTGTGCCATGCCTGGCACTATAGTCAGTGCTTCTTCTCTGCTATTCATAGGATTTTTGGTGGCTGATTGTTTGGCAGTGGGCTGCCAGGTCCTTCTCAAAAACCTACAGCATTTGGTGTTCCCAGGCAATCTCCCATGGAGTACTAACCAGGCTCGACCCTGCTTAGCTTTCAAGATCTCATGGGATCCAATGCCAGGGTGGTACAGCTATAGGCACCTGCAGGGGTACCAGGACTCTGTTATGCGGTATTCTCATCCAAGGGAGACTTACTTGCACCTCAAGGGCATTTGTCAGAGTCTGGAAACATTTTTGGTTGCCCTAAGAGGGAGGTTGCTACTGATACTTTGTGGGTAGGAGTCAGAGATGTCTCTAAACACCCTATAACAAAAAATTACCTGATCCAGAATGTCATAGTGCTATCTGTGAAACCCTGCCCTAGCAGGAAAGGAGAGAGCAATTGGAGGTCTTGGGGAGGCAACAGACCTGGTGAAATCATTTTTAGAAAGGCTGTCTACAATAAATATTATTCCTCTGCAGGGTTCGTCTTGTGGAACGGGGTGCCCCCCAGAGTCTGCTGCTCTCAGAGTCTGGAAAGGTATTTCCTTTTGCTAACTATTGGGAGAGTGGACTTTGTGGAGAGATGGGCCACTTTAAAGAAGTCTGAAGCAGAGCCAGGCATGATGGCCCACGCCTGTAATCCTAGCAGTTTGGGAGGTGGAGGCAGGAGGATTGCAAGTTCAAGACCAGAGGCAGTCTGAGTAACTTTGCAAGACCCTGTCTCAAAAAAAAAAGTGAAAAAATGGGCTGAGGGTGCAGCTCAGTGGTCCAGCACTTGCAGAGCATGCAAGTGAGAGGCCCTGGGTTCAACCCCCAGTACCGCAAAAAAAAAAAAGAAGAAGAAGAAGAAGAAGTCTGAAGCCATGACAAGACTTAAACCTGAAATCTAGAGATAACTTAACAATTTCAGCTTAGCTAATACTTTCAAATGCCTATGGAAACGGAGACAAAAAGAATAGTAGATTTGAACTTTCTTAATTTACATAGATTTTTTTAATCTAGTAGACATATTATTCTTACAAATCAGAAAAATACGGTATTCATTATGTGCAAGGTGGATAGATAAGCAACACTTAAAAAGAGGCTGTTCCGTATTTATAAATATTAAAGTTGAAAGAGAAGTCAAAATGCAGAGGAGGTCAAAGCTATTGGAGAGTCAGCTCTATCAGGTAATATTTCCTGTGGAGAATGCGGCTTTAACATGAGGAAGGGGCTGTGTCAGGAGCAGGTGGCCAAACATGATGGCCACACACACACACAGTCAAGACGGAGAGCAGTTCCTGAGCCTTTGATGGGACTGCAGTGAGACCTCAGAATCTCTCCTAGGAATTCTGAGGGGCAGAGAGAAATGCAGAAATATAAAAGATACCCTGCCAGACCTGTCTGGTGGGTGTCAACCCCGTGGGGGAGCTGACTCGTTTCTCTGTGCTGTGTGCACTGCTTGTGGTGGTGTGGGGTTGGCATCGGCTCATCGAATCTTTATTTACAATCAGGTGCACAGGAGCAAGGGCCTGCCATGAGGACAGGGCTTGGTCGGGCCTAGTCTAGAGGAAGCAGGCCCTTCTTTCCTCAAGGTTTTAGATACTTGAGCCTGGATAATCATTGTAGGGCTTCTCAAGTAACCTCAGAGTTTAGAAGCCCACGGTAAAAACCACAAAGGCCCTTAGGGATAGGGTCCTGCACATGTTGGACGAGCACTCAACCACTGAGCCACATCCCCAGCCCAAGACTTTTCTTTTGGTAAGCCCTGAGCTACTGTCGCAGCCAGCACCTGTTTGTTCCTTTTCCTTCCTAAGGAAGACATTAGCAATGTGATGCCTCTCATAATCCCAAGGATGTGGATGTCCTTCTGTTTCTGTGTAAAGTTGCTTTCATGTTGTCCTCTCTTAATTCTTGGAGTTCCTCCAACTCCAGCCCTAGCTGACAGTAGAAGGGACTCCTTCAGTCTGTCCCTTCCTGCTGCTTTTGGTTTCGTAAGAGGTTTATGCTGTCATGTGACTGAGGCAGGCAATGAGAAGGGAGGCTGAATGGCTAAATTACCCTCCAGAGTTTCACTGGTACAGTCCTGGTCAGCCCCCTGTCATCCCTCTGAAGAGAGGGTGGACTCGTTCCATGTTTTAGTTTGAGTGTGAATCTTCCGAGACCTCTAGTCTCCACTGAGCTGAGGATTCATTAGGAGCAAAACAGAAGGTGCCTAGAGTTGTCTTCTCAGGGCAACCTCTTCAGTGATGGCCGTTTTCATCAGCTCCTGCCCTATCTGCCATTCCCACATCTCTGGCAGGTAAAGATGTTTCCTAGAGGTCATTGAATTAAACTGAACACAATATTTGTATTTCCTCTTTAATTCATAGATTTTACCTGGAGTGAAAGTAGTTATTGTTAATCCTGAGACCAAAGGTCCTGTTGGAGACTCTCACCTAGGTGAGGTAAGTACAGTTTTCATTTTTACCCTCTAAAGTTAATAGTCAAAAATTTCAAGGGTCACATATTAGAAGCCAGTGTAACTGGATTTAGCTTTTCTTCTATTGTGAATAGTTACATTTTCTATATGGCAAAAGATGGAAATGGACATTAGGGAGAGGTTGAGATTAGGATCCAGGGAAGACTGAGGCTTCCAACCTAGAAATAGTCCCAGATTTGTCCACTGCCATTCCCTTAGCAGCAAAGGAAATTAGGCAGATCCTACCTCTTCCCACCTACTAAAGGCTAGAACCAAAAGAACCTGCATATATAAAAGTTTTTAAATTCATGTGAATGTTATATTCCAAAATATGCCATTTTTATCTTAGTATAAAAGTCTAAAAGCCAACCTCCATGATGTACATCTGTAATCCCAGTGACACAGGAGGCTGAGGCAGGAGGATCATGAGTTCAGAGCCAGAGGCAGCCTGCGTGATTTAGTGAGACCCTGTCTCAAAACAAAAATAAAGAGGGCTGGGGGTGTATTTCATTGGCACAAGGCCCTGGGTTGAATCCCCCCAACTCTAAAAGACTTAACTTTTCTCCCCCCAAATCTGTAAGGGACACTGATGTTTGATCCTGTAACTTAATGGGAATAATCTTATAGGTATAATAGTCAAGTGAGCTGGCTCTGCTGGTTACTAGTGTTTCAGAGTTGAGTAGGTTACTGAACTTCTCTGGGCGTGTCTCCTCATTCGTTAATAAACACAGCATAAGCTTTACATGAAGTAGAATCATTGTGATAATTAAATGCATTAATACCTCCATCTGCAAGGCACGTGGACAGGGTCTGTCTCATGAGGTATCAACAAATATTAGCTGCTAGTGTTATAGTCGTCTGCTGTTGGTCTGTTTACATCATAAACTCAAATGTCCTGTGGTGTTCCTACAGGAGCTTTATACTATGGTTATACCAGAAGCACAGAAATGATGCCTTGTGTTTGTGGGACTCTGGGACTGGGTGATAAACCAGGGACACAGTGTACCCTTTTGGTTAAGAGCACAGCCTCTAGAATGAACCAGCTGGGCTGGGGGTCTCCTAGTTCCTTTGTCTTAGGTGAATTACTTGTTTTTTCATCTTGTCAAATGGGGATAATGATAGTGTGAGCTCTGTGGTCACACACTGTATGTCAGGATTGTTGGAGATCAGGCACAGAATCTTGACCTCACTGTTCAGCATATATGTGAATACTTATTAAGTGTTACTTTCCCTTACTGTTGCAGTTGTGTTATTGTTAATATAAAAATGAGACTTCTAAAACTCCCTGTGATCTATCCCAGGAAAATTGAGTTGGTACAGTTGTCTGTTCCTGGTGAAATGTGACCAATGCCCTTTTCTTTTAGATCTGGGTAAACAGCCCCCATACAGCCAGTGGCTACTACACCATCTATGATAGTGAGACTCTTCAAGCCGATCATTTCAACACACGCCTCAGCTTTGGCGATGCTGCCCAAACACTCTGGGCCCGGACAGGATACCTTGGCTTTGTCCGCAGGACTGAGCTCACGGCAGCCACTGGAGGTATTTTCCACCATGGTTACCTTTCCATCTGCTTTGTTTGTGTAACACTGCTGGCTCTTCCACCTACCTGAGGAGTGTGGAGTGTGTGCATTTGTTTCCTTCTGTGTCTCTTGAACCCATAAGTGAATTCATATTCATTTGAAGTAATGATCTGCCCTCTGCAGAGTGTTTGGGCCAGGAGCACTCAGGACATGCACATGAGCATCCCAGAACGGGTCATTAGAATGGCCAAGCAGCCGTAGACATGTGCCTGAGGAAGAGGAAATACCATGGGAAGAATGAATCTTTCAGCCCTATGGAGCTGATTCAAGCTTTCTACAAACTCCTAGAACAGATGTTACATCTTTTAGCTCTGTGAGCCCTGCACACCATTTTGGAACCAGAAAGAACAATGCTAATCCCTGAGAGTTCTGAGGGGCGCTCTTGCTTCTCATAGTGGACCCAAGCCTGCTTTTTGGCAAGGCTCTAGTGTCAGATTCTCACTAGCCATCCTTTGTCCAGTTGATCATCACAACTACTCTGCTGTCCACCTTCACCCTTTCTTCCTGACCAGCATTAATAGCTACATAAAGTACCCAGTGCTAACTGTTGTTGTTGTTGTTGTTGTTAGGTGCCGACGAGTCGGTATCTGACTCATTGTGACCCTCTGTACAACAGGGGAAACACTATTGTCAGTGCTTCTCTGCTGTTCATAGGGTTTTCAGTGGCAGATTGACTTTTGGGAGGGGGTTGCCAGGTCCTTCTCCCAAGCCTACAGCTTCTGGTGTTCCCAGGTGGTCTCCCATCCAGGTACTAACCAGGCCCGACCCTGCTTAGCTTCCGAGATCTGACGGGATCGGATGCCACAGGGCTATGGCTGCAGGCTAGTGCTAACTGTGTTGTGCACTAAAGAACTGACACACATAACTCGCTGCACTTCAGAGGCCTCATGTGGATGGCGCCACTCTCCCTCAGCTCCTGGCAGCTGTTCTGTATTGAGCAGCACGCATTGTTTCTCCATACTTCACGGGGAGGCCAGATGCCCTGGTGGAGAAGGGGGCGTCCCGCTTGCTGTGTGACTGTGAGCAGTCGCTTCACCTTTGTTTCCTACCTGGAAAGCCAGAGCCAGTGTGTCGCCTGCTTCATGGAAACGATAGGAGGTTAGATGTGTGGTGCAGGGAGGGGGCACCAACACTGCCTGGCACGTACAAGGCGTTCATTAATTAATTGCTGCTGTGTTTCTGCTGTTGGTTTTATTATCAGTCTTTAAGAGCTCTTCCCAGGTAATAGAAATCTTTGTGGGACCTCCTGGTTCTTCTCTCTCTAGCTGCTTCTGTCACCTTTTTTTGCTAAGTTTTTCAGAAATTTACCCTTGCCAGAAGGTATTTCATCTCTTTTCTGTTGTCCTTGCTGGGTTATAAGCCTAGCCAGAACTAGTCTTCAAATTCTATAATCCTACTCCTTACATCTAGGTTCTGTGAAGGTATCCCGAAATAGTGGCATATTGTCCTTCTAGCTCAGATCGCTCTCCTTCCTCTTCCCCTCTCCAAGGCATCATCTAGCTAATTCCTGTTTATCCATAAATGCTCAGCCCTGGTTTCCACATTTCCAGGAGCCTCCCTGAACCCTTGAACAGGGTTCATGGATGTCCCCTGTTCCCCTTGAACCTCACATATACTCCTGCCACTGCCTTTACTACATTACAGAGGAACGCCTGCTCATGTGTGTGTTTCTCCAACTGGATCTTCAGAGCAGGAACTGTTTTGTCGTCTTTGTCTGCCCAACACTTAACACTGTTCCTGGCTTATAAGAGTAGTAATAGCTTTGTGGTTAACAATTATAATGTACCGTGCACATATTAACTACCTTCTATGGACCAATTAATTTAGTACTCATAGCAGCTATTAATTCTTTTCCTTGTCTCACAGAGTGGGAAGCAAGACTCAGAGCCTTAATGAATTTGCCCAAAGTCACACAGCTACTAAGGGTTGGGGCCAGGTGAAAGGCGATGTGACCTCTGTGCTCTTAACTCCAACATTATATTGCACTCAATATGTGCCTGAACCATATTTATCTTCTTTCTGTCAGAGCGTCATGATGCATTGTATGTGGTGGGAGCTCTGGATGAAACACTGGAGCTGAGAGGATTACGATACCACCCAATTGATATTGAGACCTCAGTGTCTCGGATCCACAGGAGCATTGCTGAATGGTAATTCCCCTTACATAGACTGTGTTTCCCACCTCAGCTTCAGTAGTGATACAAATTGATCTGTTAGCCTTTTGGACCAAATACCCACCTACAGGTATAAAACTTCACGAGGAATAAGGAAATGAATGGACCAACTCCTGTCTTGGGTGTGTGGTCTGCTGTGATGAGCATAGCTTGTTCCTAGGAGTCAGACAAGGCTATGGAGACACTGTGGAACACTGTGGCTCATTCTACAGAACACTGTGGATTTGAGGCCTTTTTTAAGGGTAAATTTTCTTAATTGGAAGAGATAAGCAGATCATCTGCCCCTAGGAAGACAGTGTAGTGTCATGGGAACTTTAGGGTTATGACTTTAAGGTTAAAAGACCCAGTTTAAAAGCTTAATTCACCAGGGGTAGTGGCACACAACTGCAATCTCAGCAGTTCAGGAGGCTGAGACAGGAGGGATCACAAGTCTGAGGCCAGAAGCAGCCACTATAACTTCTGAGACCCTATCTCAGAATTTAAAATTTATTTTAAGAAGGGACTAAGGGCACACAGCTCAGTGGTAGAGCACTTGCCTAGCATGTGCAAGGGTCTCACGCCCCAATACTGCCAAAAGGAAAGAAAAACAAAAGGGTAAAAATAAAAGCTCCAACTCTCCACACTATTTTTCTCATCAGGAAAATGCTTCCTTCTACTTCCCGATGATGGGAAGGATCAAATGAGCATGTTTGATAAACTGTCGCTGGGAACCAGATGAAAAGAATCAGTGTTATCATCTCATCCAATTCCCCTCTCATGGCATGGATTCCCCTGTGTTTTCCCTTATAGAAGATCATCCAACGTCATGTTGAAACTCTGAGTTTTACATACTAATTTGCATTTGGGTTCTTTTTGTCCCTCAACCCCCCACAGTACTGGGGGTTGAATCTAGGGTCTCACACATGCTAGGCAAGTGCTCCACTACTGTGCCTCATCCCAACCTTCTTTATTTTTTGTTTTGAGACATGATCTTGCTAAGTTGTGCAGGCTTCCTCTGGCCTCTAACTCACATTCCTCCTGCCTCAGCCTCCTGAGTTGCTGGGATTGCAAGCATGTGCCATGACACCTGGCTTTTATTCTGTGTTCTTGATTATACAGAGTCTATCTCATATCTTTTCTACCTGTTTAACTTAGTGTATGTTTCCCTAACGTTTTCCTCTACTAATAGCCACAGTTCTTTTGATGATTGATCATGCTTTCCAGATATCCCTTTGTTTAAAGATGTTCTTGCCTTGGTCAGAGTCTCTCCCCAGACTTGAGTAGGACTATGACTAAGGCAAGAACATCTTTAGATAAAGAAGTATCTAGGAAGCAGGCAGAGAAGCTGAATAGTATGCTACCTTCTAATTTTAGACATTCAACTTTTATAGCAACAAGATATTGTGTATAGTTTTCTTTAATGATTGAAATCTTTTTAAAAGCAGCTTTATACTATATATGACAAGTTAGGTCACACCTTCTGACCAAGTGATCCCACTCAGTGGAAGGCAGCTTTCTATCTCATGGCACTTTTACACAATAGAGGACACTAATAGCTCATATGAGGTCAGACAAACTCTTTTCCTGTTGTGTATAAGAATATTATCTTAGCTGAGCGCAATGGCACACACTTACAATCCCAGCAACTCTGGAGGTTGAGGCAGGAGGATTGTCAGTTCAAGGCCAGAGGCAGCCTAGGTAACTTGGTGAGACCCTTTCTCAGGGTAAAAAATAAAAATGGGGTTGCAGGTGCAGCTCAGTGGTAGAATGCTTGCAATATATGCAAGAAGCCCTGAGTTCAGCCCCTCAGTACCACACACACACAAAACATCAAAGCTCTATGTTGCAACAGAAATTTTCTTCAAAAAATTTAAGTGAGGCTGGATCGGTGTTGCACACCTGTAGTCCCAGTGACTCTGGCAGCAGAAGCAGGATCAGGAGTTTGAGGCCAGAAGCAACCTGTGCGACTTAGTGAGACCCTATCTCAAGATAAAAAATGGGCTATGGGTACAACCCAGTAGTAGAGCACTCACAAAGTATGTGCAAGGCCCTGGGTTTAGCCCCCAAGTACAAAAAAAAAAAAAGAATGAATGAAAGAGAGAGAAAAGGAGGAAGGAAGGAAGACTTGGCTATCTCAGAGGTTCCAAAAACACTCTGACTCTGGGTCTCAGGACATGTGGGAACAAGGGACAGGAAGGCCATCAGGAACCACTCTCCTCTCTTATTTTTTGGAACTATAATGGGCATCCACTTCATTCAGTTTCTTCCCTAAAGAGCCATTCCTGTGCTACTTTGTTCCCCTGGCTAAACCTGAACTTTCAGATGCATTTCTTCAGTTCAGGTGACCAGCTAACAACTTCCAGACTCCCAGAAGGCTTTGGTGGCTCAGCTCATCAGCTGTGACCACCCGAGGCATAGCCATGTATTGCAGATATGGCTGCTGGCCTTCTGGTTGAGTCCCAGGAGAGAAGACACTTCTCAGGGAAATGGGCCTAAGTTTTGGCAGACACTGTAAAAGATGACCAGTTACGTAATGACATGTTAACTGAATGTCATTGAAATTTCAGTGCCGTGTTCACGTGGACCAACTTGCTTGTGGTGGTTGTGGAACTGTGTGGCTCTGAACAGGAAGCCCTAGATCTGGTTCCTTTAGTGACCAATGTGGTCCTGGAAGAGCATTACCTCATCGTTGGCGTCGTGGTTGTGGTGGACCCAGGTGTCATCCCGATCAACTCCAGAGGAGAGAAGCAGAGGATGCACCTCCGTGACAGCTTCCTAGCTGACCAGTTAGACCCCATCTATGTGGCTTATAACATGTAGCAGCTTTGTGGGGGCTGCAAGGGCCATCCTAAGAATCAGAGACTGAAGATCAGAAGACTGGTGGCTAGGAGCAAGCTTTCAAATGATGTGAAATAAACTGAGATGGCTACATTGTATCCTTCATCTCATCCTGTGGGATTCTGTAGTCATACAACACACAGAAAAGGGGAAATCTGTGATGGCAAAGGAAAAGGGTATCAACAGTCTATTAGACCTGCGCTTTGACATGGCGTGAGCAGCACATTACTAAAGCAATTACTTGCATGTTTCAGTTTTTTCATCTGTTGTACATACTTATATTTTTATCTAATGCCATTTTAGAATTTTGTAAGGGAGTTTAATGAATTCACATGAAGGGGTAGTCTGAGTTACACAGTTCCCCGCTCTGTACTGTATTTTGCCATTTTCCCATAGCTAGATGTTCTGCGGGTTTTGTTAACATGAAACTACTCACCTTACTTTGAGTCAACTCATAAGCAGATCAAATAACCC
Source organism: Pedetes capensis (assembly GCA_007922755.1). Classification (NCBI taxonomy): domain Eukaryota; kingdom Metazoa; phylum Chordata; class Mammalia; order Rodentia; family Pedetidae; genus Pedetes; species Pedetes capensis. The sequence continues at coordinate 27,740 of VMDO01005021.1, forward strand.
ACTGAATATGAGAATTACTTCATATATCTAATTCTTGACTGTAAAACATTTTGACCAGTGTTTTAAACATGTAAATAAGAATACACATAATTCAGCTAAAGAGTTAAAGAATTGGCTTATGTAATTACAACAGCTAAAGTAGAAACACTTCTACTTTGAGAGAAAATTCTCTTATCTTAATGTAGTATATATAATTGATAAGGTTACTAAAAAGTACAAATTGGTTGCAGGTTTTGCTGCACATTGTTTTATGTCTTTGTTGGCTATTGTATTTTATAAACTAAAGCTGCCTATGTTTGTTTATAAAGCTTGCATTCCTGGAATTAGCTTAAGCTTCTAAGGATTCAACCTGTTTGTGAGCTGAAAAATCTCATTTAAAAATCAAAATGTTAAGAGAAAGCTAAGACTCATCAGCTCTCACCCTGTTCTAAGGAGCCACAATAGCTTACTCCAGCCCCAGTGTTGAAACTCCTTCACATTTAGAGTGACTACAGAATAATTTAGAATTTCCTCTTTTCCAGTCTCTTTGTCAACTGTCTCTACAGTTTACATAGAGAGCCTCACTTTTCTGAAAATTGAGGAGTGCCCTCTGTCCTTCCAGTCTGTGAGAGCAGGAAGTTTAAAGCGAGAATGTCAGGCTAGAAGGCAGTGAGATCAGCTGTCACATGGAACTGTAAGGCCATATAACTGCACATCTTACAAATGACTGGTATTGGTTGCCAGAGTAGCCAGGCTTATGCTGAAATAGGGAAGTCTGATGTGCGCAAGAAACTCTTTTGAAATAACTGGTGCCCAGACCAAGCCCACTGAGTGTGGGACTGAGTTTGGCTGCTGGTTCAGTTTCCTTTCTTTGGTCAGATACTTCGTGTGTTTGAATATAGTTAAATTTTATTATTTTTTTCTTACAGAAATATTTTTAAAATTAAAATCTCAAAAGTGAAAAGAATTAACTTGTTAAATCAGAGTGGTTCTCTTTGACCCATTCTGGTCTATCGTGTAAATATTTATTTAGACTATTTTAATAATACATATTATTTACCCCACTGTAACATCATGTAAACTAAGTGTGTTTTTAAACAATTTGTAAGACTTGTAATTACCCTGAAGATAAGATTTATAAAGCAAAGACCAGACTTTTCACTTGGGCAGTACTCCTGGGCTGCCTTTACACATCTCATGACACAGAGCCACTTTATAACTCCCTTTTACATAATCCTCTCTTCCTCCCAACTCATTCTCCACTGAGGGAAAACCTTGAGACACTTTCCAGTTCAGATCTTTTTCAGCATTTTTGATGGTATAATTTACATGTGATAGGGGAGGCTCTAGGATGTATAGAAAAGAAGCACTTCCATTGGATAATATGAAATCCCAGTGTCTAGCAGTGGTTTGGTTTGCAGAGAAAACAGCATGCTTATTTACAAAGTAATGTTCTTAAAACTATTTTTCTATTGTCATTTTGTTTTTGTTTTTTGAGACAAGGTCTTGCTATGTAGCCCAGGCTGGCTTCATCAAACTCGAGATCCTCCTGCCTCAGCCTCCTGAGTGCTGGAATCACAGATGTGCGCCACCACACCTAGCTCTTAAAACAGTTTGTAATGATTCACTAACCAAAGCAGGCAAGCCTGAGTGTTAAATAATCCTATCTCCATCATTCCCAAGTTCTAAGAAAAACTGTTGGTAGAATCTGTCTTATGGGTTGATTGATAATGCTTACAAACATAAATTAAGATGTCACCATCTTGGCACACATTGTCTGCTATAAATGTAACATGAGCCACATCTGTAATTTAAATTTTTCTAGTAGCCACATTTTTAAAAAAGAAACATGACATTGATTTTAATATATTTAACCCAATGTACCAAAATACTGTGAAATCAATATAAAAATTGAGATAAATTTTACCATTTTTTATATTAAGTCTTTGAAGTCCAGTGTATATTAAATACACTTTAATTTGGACTAGCCATATTTCAAATCTTCAGTAGCCAAATGTGGTTAAAGGTTACTATATGTGACAGTGCAGACCTAGTCTTTCTTTCAATTACAATACTCCATTCATTTCAGAGTATGGCCAACTCCCAGTTACTTAGGGGCTTATTATCTAGTTTTATCATTCCTCAGGCCTGTGTTTATCTTTTTTTTTTTTTTTTTTTTTTTTTTTTTTTTTTTTTTTTTTTTTTTTTTCCTTTCTGATATGGGGCTGCTTTATTGATGGTTATTTGTGCTTTGTTTTGTCCCATATCCCCCAAAGCTAGGCTGTGCTCCTGGAGGAAGGAAAGCTGAAAGCTGGCCTTTGGGAGCCTCCTCAGTAACTCTGGCAAAGCATCTCTGAGGGGAGAGAGTCCACTTAGCCTCAGTGGTGTTTGTGGGGTCATCTGTAGATTTAAGGTCTGTCTCATTGTGTTTGTCTTTTAATGACACAATGCTCTTGCCCTTCCCATGTTAAGTGGAACCTTTGTGGTAGAACTGACTGAAGGCAGGCCTGAAAAGGCCTGCATTGATAATAAGGCCCACAGCTTCTCCAGTCTTCTGGACCCGTTCTGTCTAGGTTTTTATGCTGGGGGGTCAAACACTGAGCTAACAGCAAGCTCCCATTTTAGTTAAAAAAAAAAAAAAATCTGTTTTTGTTTTTTTGAGACAGGGTCTCGCTTCTGTAGCCCAGGTTGGCCCCCAATCTAGTGTTGTTCTGCTTCAGCCTCCCAAGTACTGAGATAATAGGTGCACACCACTGCTCTTTTGATCCAAAAGTTTCAGAACCTCCTTCTGGTCCTCAGAAGAAATAACTGAGATAGATCAGGAAGGGCCTACCTGAGGAAAATTCCTAGGCCCTAGGGATTCTTTCAGCTGCACAAACACCATCTTCTGCCTCCCTGAGACTCTGGAGAGCCTGTCTTGCTCATCAGCATCAGTGAATCCAGTCTTTAATTCCTGTGCACAAAGGGCCCAGTTCTCCCCAGTACCAAGTCCTTTCCTTGTGCGGTTGTGTTGCCCTGGCTGTTTAGGGACCATTGCCTGTCTTGGTTATGAATGTGTCTCCTTACTTTAGTTCATGGGCAATGCTTGCTTAATGCTTTCGTTGAATCAACAAAGGGCCTGAGGCCTTAGGTTTGTGTTAAGGTCTCTGCCCCAGGCATGGTGCTCAATATCTTGGCCAAATAAGTTACTTTCCTTGAAAATCCAGGAATCTTTTAGACTAAAGCAATGAGGAGTTATTGCCTCACCCTCAAACTCCAACATAATCTATGCCTTAGTGTTATTTTTGTTGTCTGCTTTGATGTAAATGCAAGAGTATTTGGAGCAAGAGGCTGCAGTACTCCAAATACACAATAGGCCTTTTCTTTATCATCCATACATTTCTAGTTTAGGTATATGTAGATGGGCCATGTTATTTGTCCAGAGGAAGAAATTGTAAAGATATAAGAATAATTTTTTAGTCCTAAATGCTGTTTTGTTTACTTTCTGTCAAGATATTTACTCATGTCAAATTCAAACTATAGTACTGTGTAATTATGTATAAAGTTTTTTTATTTATTTGAAATTAGACTAGATATACATTTTTAAAATTAACATCTGGCTGGACAGTGTTCTATTAACTCATTGAATGTGTTTCCTTTGTCTTGTGTTAATAAATATTGATGCCTGATTGTGTTTAATCCATCACACATTGGGTGGGATTAGGAAATTGTTAAGATTTTTTGTATGTATGTGGTATTGGGATACAACCCAAGGCCTGTGTATGCTAAACAGGTGTCCTACCACTGAGCCATATCCCCAGCCCCAGGAATTGATAGATTTTAAATTTTACTTCAAATAGTGAGACCCAGCAAGTAGCTCTGCACTGGTCTAAGGAAAGTCTGTGCAGAGATCCAAAGTCAGTGCAGTTGAAGGCGGCCAGATCAAGAAACAAGAATTTCGTTTTGAGAACTAAGGAGGCTGTCACAGGACTTTTCAAGGTAACAATTATAGTTTTCCTCTTACCCATGTGGCATTTGGTAGTTTTAAACTGTTGATCATAAACTTGAACTTTATCTAATCTGTGATTGGGCTGAATTTCAGCTTTTCCTAAAGTGATACTTCATTCACTCTTCCATTTCCTGTTGCAGGAGCTTTATGGGAGCCCATCAAATTGTACATCTTCTCAGACATTGAAACTGGTCCTTAAATTATGGTCCAACCTATTTTGGCATGTGAGGACATTTTATTCATTTAATAGACATTTATTAAGTGCTATCTACTAAGCACAAGCCACTGTAATAAGAGCTGAAGCTAAAGAAAAATACCAAGTCACTGCCCTCAAGGAGACAGAGGAAAACGATCACAATACAATATAATAAAGGTTAAGAGCAAAGGCGTACTGTGACAGCAGGTAGGACAGTTACCCAATCCAATGGTTAGGGTGGCCCAGGCATTTTGCTACAGCAGCACAAAAGGACTAAGAATGCACGGTTTGAGGTGAGGAAGGGAAAAGATAATTATGGCAGTTTGAGCCAGAGACAGATCACTAAGGATCTTGTGGATCATGCTAAGAATTTTGGATTTGTACCCAGGAGGCAAAAGAGAGCCATGAGGGAGGAAAAGCAGAGAAATAACATGCTAAGATTTGCAACATAGAAGATTGTTTTAGTACTCTGAGAAAATTGGATTGGGGTGGGTGGGGAAAAGGAGATAAAATGAGAATCAGACCAATTGGGAAGCATTTGCAGTAACTGCAGTGATAGAAGGCTATGGTTTTGAATGCATTCCCCTGAAAATTCAGGTGTTGAAGCTTAATGGCCAATGGTGATGGTTTTAAAAGGTGAGGCCTTTAAGAGATGGTTAAGTCATGAGGGTTCCACCCTCAAGAGTGGGAATAAAGCCCTTCTAAAACAGGTCTCATAAAGCAACATTCAGTTCACTTGCCCTTATGCCATATGATGACATAGCATTCCTCCCCTCCAGAGGATGCTACAGTAAAGCACCATCTTGGAAGAGGAGAGCATCCTTCACCAGCCAACCAAACCTGCCACCACTTTGATCTCAGACTTCCCAGCCTCCAGAACTGTGAACAATAAATTTCTATTCTTAGTAAACTACCCAGGCTCAGGTATTTAGCAGCACAAAATGGACTAAGACATAGAGCAAGGGCACTTTAATCAAGGCAGCAAGTAATCAAGTGGAGAATAGCGGCCATGTGTGAAAACTTTGGAGACAATAAGCTTCCTTTTTTTTTCCCCCTCCAGTACGGGGTGGCTGAACCCAGGGCCTCACACATACTTTGCAAGTGCTGTACCACTGAGGTACGCCCTCAGCCCCTTTTTTATTTTTTATTTTGAAATGGGGTCTCACTAAATTACACAGGCTGCCTCTGGCTTTGAACTTTCCTTCTGCCTCTGCCTCCTGAGTCACTGGAATTACAGGCATGCCAATTGACAGTAAGCTTTCAACCACTGAATATTCAGACTAAAGAAGAAGGAGGAATCCAAAGAAACTCCTAGGCTCTGGCTAGGTTTCTGGAGGGTTAGGTAGATGCGGGGCCATTTACCAAGAGAGGAAACAGAAGTGGACAAGTAGATTTGGGGAAGAATATGATGGATTCCAGTTGGGACATGTTCATCCAAGGTGCTGTGGAAGATGCAAAGAAAAGGTCTAACTGACACCTGAATATTTAGGGTTTTACCTTAAGAGAGCTCTGCCTTCAACTATGAGGAGTGATCAAAAGATACGGTGAGTTGGGTATGGTCGTACATCTTTGTAATCCCAGCAATTTGGGAGGTGAGGGCAGGAGGATCACAGGTTTGAGGCTAAAGGCAGCCTGTGTAACTTAGACCTTGTCTCAAGATTTAAAAAAGAAAAAAATTGGACTGGGGATGTAGCTCAATGGTAGAGCACTTGCAAAGTGTGTGCAAGGCCCTGGGTTCAGTCCCCCAGTACTGCAATCAATAAATGGTGAATGTCTAGATTTAAAAAAAAAATGTAGTAGAAGACACATTGACATTAATTCCCTTGGAAATACTCCCCCTGGCTTCAAACACACTTATCCCATTGTTCTGGCCACTTTCTGAAGCAGTTCAGGAAGTCCTCTTTCATCAGTGTCTTTAGTTGTGCCGTCATGGCTGCCTTGATGCTCTGAGTCAATTCAAAATGTTTACCTTTCATTGTCATTTTGACTTTGAGGAAGAGCCAGAAGTCACTTGGTGCCAGATTCTGTGAACAAGGTGCATGAGGACACACTGTAACATTTTTTATTTGACAGGAATTGCTGTAGCAGAAGCTGTGTGTGACATGGAGTGCTATCATGAAACAGGATGAAATTAAAGATGCTCACAGAGTTTGGGTGTAACTAGAGGGACAGAAGCCAGAAAGCTAGTTCAGGAGAGGAATGAGGGGAAGTGAGACTGCCAAGAAACTGCTTTTCCAGAGACTTTATCTGTAGAAAAGAAGGCTAGAGATAGGATAGTAATTAAAAGAGGGATGTGGAATTGAGGGAGGCAGTTTTAAAGATGGAAAAAAATCAAGTACTTATCAGGGGAATGAGCCAGAAAAGAGTGAGCATTTCCAAGAATGCCATGGATGGCTTAGTTTTGGTTTGGGTTTTGGTTTTTGAGATGAGGTCTTGCTATGTTGCCCAAACTGGCCTTGAACAACTGGGATCAAGTGATCCCAAGTAGCTGGCACTGCAGGTGGGCAACACTACACCCATGGATAACTGACAAAGCCTAGTCACTGAGGAAGCAGGGGAAGGAATCCAAAAAACAAGTGGAAGGATTAGTTTCTAAGAGGCAGAAACACTTTTTTTTTTTTTTTTTTTTTTTTTTTTTCAGTACTGGGCGTTGAACCCAGGGCTTCGAGCTCGTACGCATTGCAAGTGCTGGACCACTGAGCTGCACCCCCAGTCCATTTTTTGTTTACTTTATTTTGAGACAGGGTCTTGCTAAATTACTCAGACTGCCTCTGGTCTCGAACTTGTGATCCTCCTGCCTCCGCCTCCAGAGGCCTTGGGATTACAGGCATGCACCACCACACCCAGCTCTAACACATTTTATTTTTCAAATAATACTGAGTATAGGCAAGATCCTGATAGTAGGAAGTTGCTGGAAGGATGACCTCATTCACTTCTCTGAACCCCCATCTTCAGTCTGCAAAGATGAACGCTCATTTCTGAGATAATTTCTGTAAGTAATTTCTGTTGTCAGATCTGACAAAATATAACATGGGATCTGCAAGTAATGAGAGTTCCTCAAGATGTAGATATAAAAATTTTGTAGTAAACTCATTTACTAAAAAACAAACAAAATATATTAGTTGTATTCAACTTCAGAATCTAGGAAAATAAAAAATCCTTTAAGAAAGTAGAAGGAAAATAAGATAAAAGCCCAAATTAATAGAAGAGGAAGAAAATAGAAAAACGTTCAATAAAATCATAGACAGTTTTTATACAAATACTCTAACAAAATCTCTAGTAAAATTAAACAAAAGGCATACACACAAAATAGAAAAAAGTTTTTTCTGAGATGGTTGTAATTTTTCAGTAAGTTTGAATTTAAAATGAATAATTTCCCAGAAATTATGTAATTTTGAAAATTCACTCAAGAAATAGAAAATCAAAGGTGTGTTAAGGTTGTGTGTGTGTGGTCACAACTGCTCAGGAAACAGGCAAAAGGATCATTTGAGCCCAGGAGTTCAAGGCCAGCCTGGACAACACAGCAATACCTCATACTTTAAAAAAAAGAAAGAAAGAAAAAGAAAAGAAAAAAATCTGAAATTCACCAGTTTCACAAGGGAAAGATAATCCCTCTTCATGTATAAAAGAAAATGCTACCCAACTGATTTTACACAGTTAATATTCCTTGATACCAAAATGAGATTAAGGAATTTTCTTTTTTTCTTTTTTTTTTTTTTCCTTTTTTTTTTTTTTTTTTTGCGGTACTGGGGGTTGAACCCAGGGCCATGCCTGCATGCTTTACAAGTGCTGGACCACTGAGCTGCGCCCCCAGCCCATTTTTCTTTTTTCTTTTTACTTTTTTTGAGGCAGGGTCTTGCTAAATGATGCAGACTGCCTCTGGTCTCAAACTTGCGATCCTCCTGTCTCCGCCTCCCGAGCCACTGGGATTACAGGCGTGGGCTACCTCACCCTGCAGATTAAGGAAATTTTTTAAAATTCTAAATCAGAGCCCAGTGTGGTGACAGGCACCTGTAATTGAGGATTGTGTGTCTGAGAGCAGCCTGGCTTGCATATTGAGACCCTGTTTGTTTAAAAAAAGAAAAAAAGAAAACAACTTGGGCTTCTCACAACATGGCAGCTAGGTTCTGAAAGGAACATCAGGAAAACTTCACATGCTAAATCCCAAGCTTCTCATCCACTGTGTAGAGGCATATGGATCACTTTTCCCCTCTTCTACTGGGCAGTCCAGGGCCTCCAGCTTGCATGCTTTGCAAGTGCTGTACCACCGTGTTGCACCCTCCGCCAATTTTATTTTATTTATTTATTTTTTTTTTTACTTTTTGAGACAGGGTCTCACTAAATTACATGGACTGCCTCTGGTCTTGAACTTCTGATCCTCCTGCTTCCACCTCCCAAGTCCCTGGGATTACAAGCATGCACCACCGTGCCCGGCTGGATTCTACTTCTTGAAGAAGGGGTGGCAAGGTCACACTGCAAAGAGCTTGTGGGATGAGAGGTAATATGTGGAGATTCTAGAAAATACGATCTTCACATTAGCAAATCAAATCTGTAGTGTATAAGAAATAATACATGACAATCAAAAAATATCAAACCAGCTGGGCGTGGTGGCGCATGTCTGTAATCCCAGCGGCTTGGGAGGCGGAGCCAGGAGGATTGCAAGTTCGAGACCAGAGGAAGTCTATGTAACTTAGCGAGACCCTGTCTCAAGAAGTAAGAAAAAAAAATAAAAGGGCTGGGGGTGCAGCTCAGTGGTCCAGCACTTGCAAAGCATGCAGGCTTGAGGCCCCGGGATCAACCCCCAGTACCACACACACACAAAAAAAAAACCAAAGGCGGCTCAATATTAGAAAACTCTATATGCTACATTTTAAACAGCTTAAAAGAGAAAACCATATGATCATCTCAGTTGATCCAGGGAGGAAAAAGATAATATTGTCTAATGAAAAAAAAACTATTAAGCAAAGAACATAAAGGAGACTTTTTAATTTTTGAGACAGGGTCTTGCTAAATTGCCCAGGCTGGCCTTGAACTCACTGTGTAGCCCAGGCGGCCTCAAGCTTATGATCCTCCTGTAATCCTAGCACATAGGAGACTGTGGCAGGAGGATTGCAAGTTCAAGCTTAGCCTATATAGCAAGACCGTATCTCAAGGAAAAAATTGTAAAATTTGGACAAAATATCTTTTAAAACTAACTGAAGGTACTGCAGAATGACCCAAAGCAGAGAAATTAGAGAGTGACCACCTTTAAAAGACAAAATGTGGTGGGTGACATTTGAGTCTTTACAACTTTTTTCCTAAATTTGTTCCTGAGTTGCCTCATAACTCCAAGCAACTTCAGTGGTAGAAAGCCGCAGCCTACTGCCTTAAGGTGTAAAAGGTCAGAGTTCCAGCCTAGGAGAATAGCCAGAGAATTTAGTGGGTGTGGTGGTTTGAATAAGGTTTGTGTCCCAGAAGGGTCCATTGTAACTTAAAGTGTGGTCCCAAATGTAGCACTGTTGGGAGGTGGTGGAGCCTTTTGGGATGTTATCAGGCCATTGGGAGCAGGAAGTATTTCTCATGCAACCCCTTAGGTAGTTCTCACAAGAAGATTGTTAGAATGCCTGAGTTTGGCCTTACCCAGATCTCTGCTCCTGGTTGGAGATGTAATTGTTTGCTTCCACAGCTGCTCCCAACACTGCTGTCTGTGCCATGAAGTGATGCATCCAAGGGGCAAGGCTATGTTATGTAAATGAGACTTTCATCTTACAAAATTTTGAGCTAAATAAACCTCTTCATAAGTAACTTACTTCAGGTATTTTGTTACAGTGACAAAAAGCTGACTAATACAGTGGGACATCTATTGAAGAAGGGAGCCCCAGAAGAACTAAGTACCCAAATCTACATATAGAATCAGGTGATATCCTTGGGTGATGGCTAAATTAAATTATATGGGGAAAAATACCATAGAGCCTGGTGAAAAACCGGCATCAGCTGGAAGGAACTTCAAAGAACTCAGTAGAGATCTTAGCTGTTGTCCACCACAAAGAAGAGTTTGGAAGTTAAATTCCCCTTTACTGCCGGGTGCGGTGGTAACACACCTGTAATCCCAGGGACTCGGGAGGTGAAGGCAGGAGGATCGCAAGTTCGAGACCAGAGGCAGTCTGCATAATTTAGCAAGACGCTGTCTCAAAAAGTAAAAAAATGGGCTGAGAGTGCAGCTCAGTGGCACTGCACTTGCAAAGCATGCAAGTGTGAGGCCCTGGGTTCAACCCTCAGTACGGGGGCGGGGATTCCCCTTAGTGCTATATTGGTCAGATGATGCATTGCTGTGACAAAAGAAACCGACTAAACAAAAGTTATGAGGAAAATATTTATTGGAGGCTTATAGTTAGAGAATTTTAATCCATAGACGCAGCAGGGCATGTGTGGCCATGGCACACAACAGGGCCTGTGGTAGACAACCTTATGGCATGGCAGAGCAGAAACAGAGAGTGATTGGAACTGGGTAAAAATCTCCAGAGGCCCGCCCCTGGAGACTCACTTCTGCTAAGCTAAAATCCCATCTCCCAAAGTGCCATAGCCTCCACAAACAGTTCCACTACCTGGGGATCACATATTCAAACACGTAACCTTTGGTGAATATTTATATCCAAAGCATGACCCTCAGCCTCTGGCCCCCAAAGGTCATAGCCATCTCAATGCAAAATGCATTTGGTCCTACTTTAAGCGTTCTCAAAGTCTTAACAGCCTCAACCATATTCAAAAATACAAGTCCAAAGTCTCCATTGAGACCCAAGGCAAACAGCTGTGAGCCCTACAAAACAGATTACATGTTTCCAACATTCAATGGCATGGAGTGAACATTCTCATTCCAAAATGGAGGAATGAGGACACAAAAAGGAAAGATTGGTCCAAAGCAAGACCAATAATCCATTGGACAAACAAATCTTGTCACTTCATGTCTGATATCTGGCACATGTGACATCATCCAGACTCAAACAGGCTTCAGCAGCTCTGCTCCTATTGCTCTGCCATTTACAGCACACGTGGCTTTCAGTGGCTGCTTCCACTACTTGCCAGCAGCTTCCCTCTGCAGACATTTGTTGTTGCTGGCATCTTCAGCATTCTCAGAGTCCATTGCTACTTAGGCTTCATCATCAAAGCTTCCACACATCAGTACTTCAGGGGCTTTTCACAGGGCACCCAACCCTGGTGTACGTTGGCTGGCCTTACAGGCTGTCTTTTAGAACCTTGGTGGCAGCCTTCATAACCCCTTAACTCTTACATTCTGCATGCCTGTAAAACTAGCACCATGTGGACGATGCCAAGAGTTGTTGCCAGCTTGAGAGATAACTTTGCCCTTTTGAATCATGGCTCCTCTGTATGCCCAGGCCAAGAAACCATTTCCCTGAGCAGCCACCTTGTAGCAGGGTGTCCTTGCAGCAGGGTGTCCCTGCAGCAGGACATCCTGGAGGCATGTGCTTTCCCTTCAAATGTTTGGTTTTCACACCCTGGAATCTTAGATGGGAGGAGTTTGACCAACTCCTGTGCCCTGAAGGGGTTTCTGTTGTCCTAGCAAAAAAGGTTGAGGCTTCCCTTTACTTAGGTTTATCCCTCTAACAATTACCACCTCCTGTCCCAAACCATTTGTATCTGCCATAACCTTAGACAACCCTCAGGTGTTTACCTCTTTAAAATGCACATTTTCCAGATGTTTATGTGCCTTTTGATCCATTTTTCCTCATAAATCTGGCTAAAAGCAGCAAACAACAAACATATAGCCTCAACTTTAAGCTTCCCTTGTGACATTTCTACCACCAACTTAATTAGCCCATTACTTTTAAATTCAGCCTCATTCAAATCTTTAGGACATAGACAAACCACAGGTAAGCTATTTGCTAGAATGTAACATGAATGTGCTCTAGTCCAGCACCCAATAGAGCCCTCATTTTTCTCTGAAACCATATGGGTCTCGTCCACATTTCTATTGGAGGCAGTGTTCTCGTCTTCTAAATGCTCACCAGAACTGCCCTTAAATTCTGCTAACAGCATTCTGGGGCTTCTCTCACCTGCCTCTCCAAACATCTGAATTCTTCCTCCAAACAAATTCCAGTGAGCTAAAAATCACATAGTTTCCTGCACAGCAATGACTCCATTCTCTAGTACCAATTTCCTGTATTAGTCAATTGGTATGTCACTGTAGCAGAGAAACGGACTGAAACAAACATATGGTAGGAAAGATTTATTGGGGGCTTACACTTAGAGGATTCCAGTCCATAATGATGGCAGGCATGGCAGGGCCCATGGCACAGAACCTCACACTTTGGTGATCATGAACAGACAGCAACCAGAACCATAGGCCCAAGCAAAAACTTCCAAAGACCCACTCCCAGTGACTCACTTCCACTAAGCTGGATCCCTACCTCCCAACATTTCATAGCCTCCACAAAGAAGACCACCAGCTGGGGACCAAACATTGAAACGTGACATCTGGAGGACATTTATATCCAAATCGTAACAATTGCCTTCTGGAATAGAAATCACTGTGTAAGACAACATAAACCATTCCAATGAGGAAACTACTACAAGCTTGGCCTATTGTTTACTTTTTATTTTGAAACAGGATCTCACTAAATTGCATAGGCTGCCTCTGGTCTTTAACTTGGCAATCCTGCCTCAGCCTCCTGAGTCGCTGAGATTGAAGGCATGTACCACAGCACCCAGTTAACAGTCAACAGTTTTAATCTAGCTCTTATAAGTGTATACTGAGACTTAACATGAAATATGCATACAATGGATAAAGAGATGGGAAATGTGACAGAGAAATAAAAACTATAAAAAAGAAACAATGTACTATCAAGATCCTAAAAGTACAATTGAAATAAAAATATGAGGGGCTTACTGGACTTAACAGTAGATAGAATAAGTGAACTTGTAGTTAGATCAACAGATCATCTAATATGAAAAAAACAAAAAAGGCCAGGCATGGTGGCTCACACCTGTAATTCTGTTAATTCCAGCAACTTGGAAGGGGGAGGAGGCAGGGGGATCACAAGTTTGAGGCCAGAGACAGCCTGTGAAATTTAGCAATACCTCCCTCAAAAAGTAAGAAAGTGGGCTGGGGGTGTGGCTGGGTGGTAGAGCACCTGCAAAAGCATGCATGAGGCCTTGGGTTTAACTCTACAGTCCTGAAAAAAAATACAAAATATTGAAGAAAAATAACAGTGCCTCAGAGACTTGTGGGAAGATAACTAGTGGTCTAACATATCTGTAACTGGAGTTCTAGATGGAAAATACAGAATGGGATATAAAAAATATTTGAAGAGATAGTGGCAAAAGCTTCTCAAATTTGAAAAAAACATCAAGTTACGGACTGAAAAAGCCCAAGAAACTACTCCAAGGACTATAAAGAAAACCACACTTAGGCAGAATTATGAACAAACTGCTAAACTCCAGTAAGTCAAAAGTATTCAGGGAAGCCAGGGAAAAATGATACATAGGACACAGTGGTAATAATACAATATACAATACAATAATACAATGATAGCCAATTTCTTAGTAGAAATAATGGAAACCAGAAGAACACAAAATACATTTACTGGGAAATACCCTATGAATTTAGATTTGTATATCCAGTAAAACTAGTCTTAAAAAATAAAGGTGAATCCTTAATCTGATAAAGACTATGGAAAGCCCTCTAACATCCCACTTAATAGTGAATACTAGGCTCAGTGTGGTGGCTCACGTCTGTCATCCCAGTGACTCAGAAGGCAGATGTAGGAGGATCCCAGGTTGAAGGCCACACACAGTCTGTGCAATTTAGCAAAACCCTGTCTCAAAAAGTAAAAAAAATGGGCTGAGGGTACAGCTCAGTGGTAGAGCGCTGGCATAGCATGCATGAAGCCCTAGGTTCAACCTAGTACCAAAACCAAAAAACAAAAATAGCGAACACTTGCCATGCATAGTAGTGCACATCTATAGTCTCAGTGCTCAGGAGCTAAGGCAGGAGGACCACCAGTTTGAGGAATACCTGGGTCACATAGCAAGACCCTTTCTCAAAAAATAAAAATTAGCTGGGCAAGGTGGCACAGGCCTATAGTCCTAGTGATCTAAGAGGTGGAGGCAGGAGGATAGAAAGTTCAAGGCCAGAGGCATCCTGTGTACCTTAGTGAGGCCTTGACTCAAAATAAAAAATGGGCTAGGGATGCAGCCCAGAGGTAGAGCACTTGTAAAGTATGTGTGAGGGCTTGGTTCAACGCCCCCCCAAAAAACATATTAATTAGTTAATTAAATTTTTTAAATAGTGAAAGACGAATGTTTCTTCCCTAAGGTTAGAACTAGGGAAGGTCTTTTCTCCCCCAATCAACATTGCACTCTAGGTTGTGTCCAAGGCAATCAGGCAAGAAAAAGAAATAAAAGTACCCACAGGAAAGGAAGAATTAAAGCTATCTCAATCACAAATTATTCACAGATGAAATTATCTCTATTCACAGAAGGGGTGGTCCCCACTCCAGCCAAGATAATAAATCAATAAAAATGTTAACATTCCATCTCTGGGATAATAATGGAGATTACTGCCACTTGTAAAGACGTCAGGATTCAGAGGTGGCGGTTACTAGCACAGCTCTGTTTAAGTAAACAGTGTGGCCCCTGGAGAAAGTCATGGATCTTGAGGAATGATGATATACTGTAAGCTCAACCAAATCATAACTCTAATTGCAGCTGCAGTACCTAGTGTGGTATCTTTGCAAGATCAGACTAATGTGGTTTCAGGTACATGGTATGTAGCCATTAATTTGATAAACTTGTCCTTTTCTATCCAAGTCAAGGAGAGAATAGGAAATGGTTGACATTACCATGGAAGAGATGAGAGTACATATTTATAGTCTTGTCCTAGAGTTGTTACATGAGGTTAGCCTGATCAGACAGGGCACACAAGAAATGGTTAGTACACTTAAAGCTTTCATAAATCACATGCAACCCAGAGGGTGGGAAGTAGACTCCATAGAGATTCAGAGATTCAGTGATCAGGGCATGCTGGGTTATCCCTGAAAACATAAAAAACAAACTGGTGTATTTTGTATTGCCTTCCTCAAAGAAATCAACACAATTCCTAGGAAGCCCCTTCTGGTTCTATAGACAGCCCACACCATGCCTTATAATGTTGCTCTGGGCAGTTTACTAGGTGACATCTTTAAGCAAGCTTTGATGCCATGTGATCTGGCAGATTATGAAGTGGTAGCAGTGACAGTCACAGAAAACACAGAAGTGTGAAATTTATGGCAAGACCCAACAGGAAAATCAATAATCCAAACTACCAGGAATTTGGAGAAAGAACATTGCAGGTGTAGTGTAGAATTATGTCTTTTGGGCCGCATACAGTGGTGCATGCTTGTAATCCTAGCAGCTCAGGAGGCAGAGGCAGGAGGATTGCAAGTTCAAGACCAGAGATAGTCTGTGTAATTTGGTGAGACTCTGTCTCAAAAAAAAAAAAAAAAAAAAAAAAAAAAAAAAAAAAAAAAAAAAAAAAAAAAAAAAAAAAAAAAAAACAGGGCTGGGGTGGCAGCTCAGTGGTCCAGCACTTGCAAAGCATGGAAGCTCAAAGCCCTTGGTTCAAACCCCAGTACTGAAAAAAAAAAAAAAAAAAAAAATTATGTCTTTTGAACAACTTCTGGTGTGCCATGGGAAGATGAGAAGCTTAATCAGGCATCACCAAGTGACTGTGCATCTGGAATTTTCTCCTAGCTAGATTCTACTAGCTAGATTCTGTCAGACACACCACATCGTAAAGTCAGATGGGCCCAGCACCAACTCATCATTAGAGGGAAAAGTTATATCTGGGGTCAAGCCCAAGCAGAATCAGAGGATACATGAGCAGGGAACCCAAAGGCTTACATTTACCTACTATCATTCCAGCAGTATCCTTCACTCAGCCCATATTTATGGCCACATTGAACATGGGGGAGGGTCCAGCTGAAATAGGTGGAAAAGGCCCAAGTTTAGTGTATGGGTTGGCCACCTCACCATGTTACAGGACAAGCCAAAAATTGATGGCAGTGGAATGATAGTCATCCTTAGGGGTGCTTTTAAAAGACAAGGGCAAGGCAAATCTTGCCAATAGGCAGATTTTAAAGCAATCACCCATTCTGTGTGGAAGAAGTGCCTCCAAATGAGAATACGTGTGGACTCACAGGCACTGGCAAGTGGCCTGGTCGGTGTTGTGGAACAAAAGAGATTGGAAGATTGGTGTTTGTAGAGATATATGGCTAGTTATGCAGAGAAAACATAGAATGTGAAGAAATTTGCCTCACATATCAATGCCTGTGGTAAATAGCATCCACCATGGAAGAGATACTGAAAATCCAAGTAGACAAAATTACTTGTCTGGTCAGCTATTAACTATCTCAGAATTGTCACATGAGCATATGAATGGAGTGCTACAGTGGTGGAGATGGAAATTAGGCAAGAGCCAGCAACATAGATTCACAAATACAGATGCTGTTTTAACTACTGCTGTTTCTGAATTGGGCTGGGATTTAGCTCAGTTGGTGGAGTGCCTCTCCACACTTCTGAGGACTTGGGTTCAATTACCAGCACTGCAAAAATGGGAGAAGGATGTGGCAGTCCACTCACAAAACAATCCTAAAACAATTAGCTATTGTAAACCATATGAGCATCGCTATGAGTTGGAACCTAATGGATGGCACCTAATGATGGATGTCTCTGAATCTTCACCTACATATTGAAGGAAAACAACACTGAGATCCCAATATTGCACTATTCTAAGACTAATCAGCCACTTAATAGCAAGATGATGTTGCCTTTTCATCCTGGAAGGGTTAGTGATTTGTTTTCACATGAACAAATCCTTTTCTAGGTAAGGATTTGACTCTCTTGCCCCCAGAGCCTCAGCATCACTACAATAGGGAGCATACACAAAACACAGGTGTATGATACCTGTAGGCTGCTCTGACCAGCATAAAGAAGGTTCCTCTGGTAAGCTGAATGTCAGTTTCAAGCTGGCTTGCTGGAATTCTGTAACTATAATGTTGAAAGTAAATATTTGTATAGTCCAACTAACACCATAACCAAGAATTGTCTGCTAAAGGTGTTATTAGTTAAACCAGGTAGGAGGCTACTGGAATATACAATATAAGAAAGAATAGTGGCTTGGACTAAGATGATAGTGGTGGAGTATTGAGAAAAGGAGCCTGTCACAAGCAAAAATGGTTTGTCCTGTATCAAAGCAACCAAAGTAGGCTAGTTTAAATAGAAAGGAGCTACTCAAGCCAGGAATGGTGGTACATGCCTGCAAGTGTTAAGGGATTATGGAGACTGCTACCAAAAGTTCCAGAAAATAGGCTGCAAGGCCAGGCAATATGTGCCAGGGTCAGGCGCCCTGTGGAGGCCCCCTAAAAGACTGATGCGTGAAGCTTTGAGGGTAGAGCCTAAGCAGCAATGGAAACCCCAGGATGTTGGAGATGCCAGCAACATGAAATGTCTGCTGAGGAAAAGTTACCAGCAGTAGGTGGAGCCAGGCCATAAGGGCAGAGCCACTGAAGTCTGTTTGAGTCCAGATGATGTTGCATGTCCCAGATGCCAGACATGGATCAACAAAGTTGGTTTTTCCAGTGGGATGGATATCAGCCTCACTTTGGATGGACCTTTCCTTTCTGTGCTCCCACTCCTCCATTTTGGAATGGGAATGCTTACTCTGTGCTACATCTATGTTTAAGGCCGGCTCTAGAACTGGGGCCTAGAAAGCCACTGGGTCATCACTCTCAGCTCATCTGCATTGCTCACCAGTGGAAGATACTGGAAAGCTCTGAGCTTTAAGTCCATTTACTTTAAGCAAGACTAATTTTTGCCCAAGTCAAATTTCCATCAAGGATTCTCTGATTGTCCAGCTTGGGCCAGGTGTCCCTTGTGGGTAAGATTTGGGTGACTGAGAAGTTCTCAGAAGGGAGGAGGGATAGAGGGACAGCCCTGTAGTTTGAACTACTCCAGGGGCCTCACAGACTAGTACAATGGGTTCCATTCAAACAGTCTCAGAATCATCTGGAATAATCCTGTTTGGGGAGTGTTACCTGAAATACTGTGATTGTAGTTCATATTGTAGAAGGTGGAAAAGGGATGATCCCTTCCCTGCCTATCATAAAGGGTCATGGCCAATACCACATAATAAAAGACAGATTTAACAAGAGAAAAGGAGCCTTGTATGGCGGTAAATGCCTATAATCCTAGCACTTGGGAGGCAGAAACAAGATTTCAAATTCCAGGCCACCCTAGGCTAAATAATGAGACCTTTTCTCAAAAAGCCAAAAAAACAGAGGGTGGAGTGGCATAACAAATGTATTTGAGCCTTCAGATTGAAGAACTAAAGACCCAAGGTGACCCATGGTGAACTGTCCATTTTTATGGTTAGGTTCAGTGAAGCAGAGACAGCCATATGAAAGGTATACACAAAAGGTGTGAGCTAATGGACATAGTCTGGGTCGGGGAACCTAGTAAGCTCTGTCCAGATTCTTCTTAGACCCTCAGTTGTAGTTCTTTTTCCAGATGTGAGGCAGGACCACTCTAGAATGGTCTTAATTTCTTTATGGCCCTTACACAGAAAGGCAGGGGACA
The DNA here is from genome assembly GCA_007922755.1 of Pedetes capensis. Taxonomy (NCBI): domain Eukaryota; kingdom Metazoa; phylum Chordata; class Mammalia; order Rodentia; family Pedetidae; genus Pedetes; species Pedetes capensis. Next base: position 46,513 of record VMDO01005021.1, read on the forward strand.
GTCTGAGTAATATTTTTAGGCTTTATGGCTGGCTTTAGAGATAGGGGGTTCTGGTTTCTATAATCCACCTTAAGGGGAATTCTAGTTTCTGTGGCTTGCCTCCTGAGAGAATGAGGAATGAGAGACAAGAGGGCAGGCAGATAGAGAGAAACTGCCTCTGAGCTGCATTTGAAACCTTCACTTTGGGGTAACACTTTTCAGGCCTCAAGAATGCAATCCCTGTAGGGATTTAGAACCTGTCCTAGGTTGGATTTCCTGGTAGGTTTAGACTTAAGTAGCAAAATGACAAAAGCAATTAATCCCCTTTGGTAGATCACAAAGCCTACATCTGTTAGCTTCCTGTGATTTCTGCCTTCTGAGAAGTGAGCTGTACCAGACATTGTTTCATGACTCTTAAGCCCTCCAGTCATCTTAGTCCTTTTGTGAACTCATGAAGCTTCTCTGGGTGTGCAGCCACTTTGTGGTTTTTAGCTGAGTTTCCAGTAGTTTCATAGCAGTATCTTCCATATTAATATCAAACATTTATTTAGTGCTTACTCTGTGCAGGTCACTGTTCTGACTTTACATGTATTCAACTCATTTGATCTATAAAACCCCATGGCATAGACTGTTTTTAAACCCATTTCATTATAAGGTCTTTCATTGCTAACTAGGAAAAAAGTGAACTAAAAGAGCCAAAGTGTTACATCATGAGTTTGAAATTTTGTTTCAAAGCAGTTGCTTTTGGCTCTTGAAAGGCATGCTTGTTTTTTTCATTCTTGTGACAGAATACCTGACAGAAACAACTTTAGGGAGGATTTATTTTGCTCCCAGTTTCATAAATTTTGATTCATCATGGTTGAAGAAGGGATTGTGGAGCAAAGAAGTTTACATCATGGCAGCCAGGAAGTAAAGAGAAATAGTGGGGCCCTGCAAAAGATACAACCCCCTTCCTCCAGCTAGGCACCACCTCCTGAAGTTTCCAGAACCTCCCAAAATAGTATCACCAGCTGGGGACCAAGCCTTTTTGAGGGACACGTCATATCTACACCATGCTATTAAGTTCTTTGCTTCACTTTATTTTCTCATAAAGTAAAAGAATCTGTCCACCAAGCTTATAAAATTTACCATTGAGATAGCATGAAGACCTCTTTTTCCTTATTTTAGGTTAGGTGCCATCGAGTCAGTATCCGACTCATAGCGACCCTCATAGGGTTTTCAATGGCTGACTGTTTTGGGATTGCCTTGGGAGTGGGTTGCCAGGCCCTTCTCCCATTTTTGCGGTGCTGGGAATTGAACTCGGGACCTCAGAGACTGCAGCGCAGCGCTCTACCAACTGAGCCAAATCCCAGGTCCTTTCCTTATTTAGTTGTTACTTAATGTTCAGAAGAGCCATAGGTGTAGCTTATATGTCAGTGAATAAGAAAACAGAACTATTTGAGTGTTATACAAGCATAACATTTTCCACTTTATGATGCCTTGCAATTTGAAGAGCATATTTTGAAGGTTTCATTTTTATTATTATTATTATTATTATTATTATTATTATTATTATTATTATTATTATTTTTATTTCTAGGGGTTTGAGCCCAAGACCTTGCACATGCTGAGCAAGTGCTCTACCACTGAGCGGCACCACCAGTCCTTTTATGTATTATTTATTTTCAGTATTAGGGGTTGAATCTAAGCCCTCACACATGCTAGGCAAGTGCTATACCATTGAACTGCACCCCAACCCTTTTATTTCAGATAGAGCATCACTAAGTAGTATAGGCTGCCTCTGGCCTCAAAGGTGGGGATCCTTCTGCCTCAGCCTCCTGAGTTGCTGGGATTACAGGTATGTACCATGGAGCTCAGCTGTAGGAAATGTTTTGACTGAGATTTTTTTCAGTCCCTACCTCTAATGATTAACACTTTTTAAGCATTTTGTGTTCCAAGAAACAACCAAACAAAAAGAACAATAAACTCCTACAGCCAGCCTTCCATCAATATTCTGGATTACATAATGATTTGAGGGTGGACTTTGTTGATATCCACAAACCTCTTCCCTAAACTTTTTTTTTTTTTTTTTTTTTGTGGTACCGGGGGTTGAACTCATTTTGCAAGTGTTCTACTACTGAGTTTCACCTACAACCACCTTTTTAATTTTTTTGAGACAGGGTCTCCCTAAATTATGCAGGCTGCTTCTGGCCTCGAACCTGCAATTCTCCTGTCTCCACCTCCCGCATCGCTGGGATTACAGACTTGAGCCACTGCACCTAGTTTCTAAATTTACCTTTATAGGATTCTTTACTTTTAAGACATTTTGACTCCTTCAATAATGTTGGGACATTGAATTTAGTATTATAATTTCCATAATTTTGATAGTGAGAAGATAAACAGCATGGGTAATTTACCTAATCAATCAAAAACTAGTACTCCTGCAGAGCATGGTGGCGCATGCCTGTAACCCAGCGGGTGGGAGGCAGAGGCAGAAGGGTCGCAAGTTCAAGACCAGAGGCAGTCTGCATAATTTAGCGAGACCCTGTCTCAAAAAAAAGTAAAAAAATGGGCTGGGGTACAGATCAGTGGTCCAGCACTTGCAAAGCATGCAAGTGCAAGGCCCTGGGTTCAAAAAACAAAAACAAAAACAAAAACAAAAAACAACCAAACAAAAAATCCTAGTACTCCTTATTAAGCAAACTAAGGATAGTCACCTAGTCTAGATATTAATAGGTAGTGTTCAATAAGTGACAGCGAATAAACTGAACTCAAAGAATGTGAACAATGCTTTAGCTTTAAATCACACAATCTGGCCAGAAAGGTCAGAAACCGTAAAAGAGCCATCTCTACTAAATCATTTTCCTACATTGGGGATTTCAAATACATTTAATATCGCAAAAACTTTGGAACTAAACCGGGTGCGGTGGCGCACGCCTGTAATCCCAGTGACTAGGGAGGTGGAGGCAAGAAGATCGCAAATTCGAGACCAGAGGCAATCTGCGTAATTTAGCGAGATCCTGTCTCAAAAAATAAAAAAATGGGCTGGGGGTGCAGCTCAGTGGTTCAGCACTTGCAAAGCATGCAAGCGCAAGGCCTGGGGTTCAACCCCTAGTACCACCAAAAAAACAAAAACAAGAAATTTTGTAACTGATTTGTCAAGAGAATTTTTTATTTTTATTTTTCCGTCCCATTGGTTGAACCCACCCCCTTGCATGCTTTACAAGTGCTGGACCACAGAGCTGCACCCACCCGCTCATTTTTTTACTTTTTGTGTTTGTGTGTGTGTGGTATTGGGGGCTGAACCCAGGACCTCGCACCTGCATGCTCTGCAAGTGCTGGACCACTGAGCTGCAGCCCCCAGCCCATTTTTTACTTTTTGAGACAGGGTCTCGCTAAATTACGCAGACTGCCTCTGGTCTCGAATTTGCGATCCTCCTGCCTCTGCCTCCCAAACCGCTGGGATTACAGGCGAGGGCCACCGCGCCCGGCTCAAGAGAATGTTTTTTAAAGATTACCATTGCATACTATCACTATAAAGTTATAAAAACATTTTGCAATGAACTGGATAAAGAAAAAAATTAGAATAAAGCTTGATTCCTTCTCCAGAGAAGATACATTAAAAATATTTTAAAAGTTTTGTAATGCATTAAAATGACAGCATAACATTTTATTTTATGACTATGCATTGTAATTCTTCTCCAAATACTGTTTTTGTTTTTTTGTTTGTTTTGAAACTGGTCGTTTTGTATCCTAGGTTGGCCTCGAACTCAGAGATCTTCCTAACTCACCCTGGAATTACAGGAACGCATCACCACACATTGCTTTTCTGAATACTTTTAAGAGTTGAGGGAAATCGTAGGTGAATGGGGGCCATGAGGAGGTAAACATGAGCAATGGGGAATGATATGCATGTATGGAAATGTCATAATGAACCTCATGAAGTTGTACACTAAAAAACTACTAATAAAAAACTACTGGGGGGAAAGAAAGTTAGGAGACATCTGTACTCTAGAGTTGTCACTCCCTACTGACACCTTGCTTTATTTTCATCTTTCGAAAATATTTCTGCTGAGGGTGAGGCGCAGTGGTAAGAGAGCTTAGGTAAAGCCCGAGGTTCCATCCCCAGCACTGAAAAAAAAAAAAAAAAAAGGCAGAAAATCCTTTCACGTGGGTTAAAGGATATAACTCATCGCTATTTTACAGGATTATGAACCATCTGGGTTCTGCAGCCTAAAAGAAGCTGTTATTAGGTGCCGTCGAGTCGTATCAACTCATAGCGACCCTCATAGGGTTTTCAACTCGGGATTGCCTTGAGAGTGGATTGCCAGGCCCTTCTCCCATTTTTTGCGGTGCTGGGAATTGAACTCGGGAACTCAAGAGACTGCAGCGCAGCGCTCCACCAACTGAGCTAAATCCCAGCAAAAGAAGCTGAGGCAGCCTAAAAGAAGTTGAGGAAGACGAACCTCCATGCTTCAAGTCCCTACTTCCAAAAAAAGCGGATAGGGCAGGCGTCGGTCAAGCCCAGAGGCGACAGCCCAATCCAGAGCAAGGAGGTGAGCTGACAGCGACGCCAATAAGTGACCTGCCGCGCCCCAAACGGCCTCCAGAGAGCACCCAGGAAGCAAGAAGCTCCAGAAACAGACGTGTGAGGATAGAAAGCCTTTGGCGAGAAGGAACCTGAGACGACTTTCATCTGGGTCGGTTCCTGTCTAAGTACCACCTTCCCCCAGGTGAGCCGCGCCGTTTCAAGGAAGCCTGCCCAAGATGGCGGCGCGTCACGTGGAGACGCGATGACGCAGCACGGCGGCCCGCACGGAGGCCCCGCCCAGCCTTACCCCCCACGCACAGTTGCACTCAGTTTTGGCCCCCTCCTCTGCCCCCGGCCTGGTGTAGATCATGCCGCCAGAGGCAGCCCAGACTGCCGAGAAACGGTAGCCTAGGCCAGTTGGCTATTAAGTTACACTGATTCTCCCCGCCCCGCCTGACCCCTGAGAAAGAGGCTCGTCCCCCGCCGTAAGAGGGGGTGGGGAAGTGGGTAGTTAATTCGGATCCACCTGGGAGGGGGGAGTGGAAGTTCCCGCCCCGAACAGCGGCAAGGCGGCAGCCCCAGGTAAGTCGGGGGGCGGGGTGGGACATGCGGCCCCAGCTCCGGGTGCAGAGCGCGCAGGAGCGAGGCGCCAGCGGGGACGCCGACTCGGTCGCGCGCCAGGCGGGGGTCGCGCGCGGGCTGCCGCGGTGGGGGAGGGGCGCGGCGGAAGGAGGTGGGGCTGTAGCTGTACTCGCGGAGTGCGCTTCCGGTCTGGGTGCCTTTGCTCTGCGTGGGTGCTTTTCTGTCGTTCGTCTCCTTTCCTTCGCCTCAGACACAAATAAAGCCTAAAACCTCCCGCCGCGGGTGGCTTTCGCCTAGAAGCCGTCCCTGAGCGAGTGGAAGCCAGAACTCGGAGGGACTGGGCGGCAGCCTCGAGGAGGGCACTATGGCCTTGGCCAGGTGCGGTGGAGTCCACAGACACAGCCCCTAACCCCGCGCAGTGTACAGTCTAGTAGGGATGGAGGCGGTGCAGTAGTCACAGGGAACAGTGTGGGAGAGGTGAAGCTGATGAGCGGGTACGCTGGTCGGGTAGCAGATTTTCACCTGGCTAAGAGTGACAGAAGGACCTCTGCTTCCTGCCCGGACGACAGAGAAACCAAGGAAACTTTTATTTTCTTATATGTCAGAAAGTGAAGCCTGGTGTTTCTCATCCTCAGCTACACCGTCGTGGCCGTGCAGCACAATCACTTTAAAATTATTGTAGATATTAAATGTGTCGGGTTTTTGGGGGGCGTTCTTTCACACAGGTCTCTCTATGTAGCAGGCTTCCAACATGTGAGCCTCCTGCCTCAAGACTCCCTGATGCACCACCACTCCCCACCTTCGTTAGCTTTTGTAGAGCATTAGATTAATAAGGTGATAGCCTTTGAGAGCCCCTTAAGCCTTGAGGGCTGGGATTTAGCTCAGTTGGTAGAGTGTTGCGTTGCAGTCTCTGAGGTCCTGAGTTCAATTCCCAGCACTGCAAAAATGGGGAAGGACCTGGCAATCCACTCCCAAGGCAATCCCGAAACAGCCGTTGAAAACCCTATGAGGGTCGCTATGAGTCGGATGCCGACTCGACGGCACCCAACAACAACCTTTGGGCTGGGATTTAGCTCAGTTGGTAGAGAGCTGCGCTGCAGTCTTTGAGGACCGGAGTTCAATTCCCAGCACCGCAAAGAGGGAGAAGGACCTGGCAATCCACTCCCAAGGCAATCCCGAAACAGCCATTGAAAACCCTAGGAGGGTCACTATGAGTGGGATACTGACTCGACGGCACCTAACAACAACAATAAGCTTTGAGGCCATTTCCGTGTAGATACGGTTGGGATCGTTGTCAAACTGGCCTTACATGTAAAAAAAATTTGTATGCAAAGCGCATTTTATGCCCAGACTTTTGCTGCTAACAGATATGCATTTTATTAAAATGTTGTTTTTCTATCCATTTTACAATGTACAGTAGTAGCCTCTGTCTCAGCTAAAATATACCTCAGTGGTAGAGAGTGTGCTTCGCATGTGCAAGGACCTGGGTTTAATCCTCAGCACTTACCAACAAAACGAAACGTGAAACTCTGGAACCCATACTGCTTTAAGGTGTAATGCGACGGCTTCTTAATAGTCTGTGTAGTTTTTAGGGTTGTTTGGTCTGACCTATCTATGCAGTACTGCTGTTTCACCAGTAGGTGGTAGTCTCTTAAAAAATGCCTTTGTCATCTCAATGAATTTCCAAATGTCTACAAATTTTCTTGTGTCGAATTGCCCCTTTTCTAAAGCTGGGATGAAGTAATTCTCTAAGGATATTTCTTCAGCCATTGTTTTATCATTTTTAAATAGATATATCCAGATAAAGCCTGCAGCCGTACCACTGGCATCTGATCCCATCAGATCTTGGAAGCTAAGCAGGGTCGGGTCTGTTTAGTACTTGGATGGTAGACTGCTTGGGAACACCAGGTGCTGTAGGCTTGGGAGAACGACTGGGCAACACACTCCCAAAAAACAATCTGCCTTTGAAAATCCTATGAATAGCAGAGAAGCATGACAATAGCGTTTCATCTGTTGTACATAGGGCCACTGTGAATCTGATACCCACTCGATAGCACCTAACAACAACAAAAACATCCAATTAAACACATGGATTTGGTTAGCATTAATAGATGTGAAGGCATTAGTGCTATACTTGGCACAGGATGTGGTCTTTGACTGCCTAGGGCTTACATCCTGGTAGAAAGACAGAAAATAGGCCATTACAGTATTCTGGTAAGTGCTATGAGAAGGGGGGAAGATGTTTTGGGGATACAGTCACAGCTTCTAGACTAGTCTAGGGAAGTTGTGAAGGTTTGCCTGGAAGAATAAGTCATGGAAATAGGTCACATGAAGAGAATGAGAAATAATGTTCTAGCACAGGAAATAACATACATGAAAGCCTCTAAAGGAAGGAAAGCAAGACAGGCACATTTGACGATCTGAAAAAGATTTAGTCTGACAGTTTTGAGAGGACATATGAGGTTGGTTGTGAAAATGATTTTTCATTTGTTTTGCTGTTGCTTTGGGTTTTTTTGAGACAGGGTCTTACTGTGTAGCCCAGGCTGGCCTGAAACTCACTATGTAGGCCAGACTAACTTCAAACTTGGGGTCCTCTTACCTCATCCTTTCAAGTGCTGGGATTATAGGCATGTGCTACCATGCCTGGCTTCAGCGATGGAAATGTTGAGCAAGGGACTTCCTGTCCTTAAGCTTACCATGGTTTAATATTGTCTACAAGTGAAGAAATTAATACCCCCTTCATTTGCTCATGAGAGTACTGTACTGTATTTGATGATATCTACTGTTTATTATGTGAAGATCTCTGCTGGCCCCCAAGGACACATTCATGAGATACAGGCTCTGTCTTTAGGGAGCTTAAAACTGAAAGAAACAGGTGTGCCAGTAACAGTTACAATTCAGTGTTAAGTAACATCATTAAAAATGTGTGCAGGACATGGTGAAAGTTGGACACTGAAAGTTTAAGGAAAGAGAGACCTTGAGCAATCAGGAAAGGTGATGTGAGAGTATTCCTATAAGAGAGGCAATATGGAATAAAAGAACAGGGTTAAAACAGTTCTAGCTTCAGGTCTTTCATTCACATCTTACTGTGAGATCCATAGTAAATGATAGTTTCTTTGAGGCTTGATTTACACATCTCTAAAACAGAGAATCCAGGAGTTGACATATGTCATGGTTTGAATATAAAATGCTTCCCAAAGTTCATGTGCTTTAACGTTTGGTCCCCGGTTGGTGGTGCTGTTTGTGAAGGCTGTGGAAACTTTGGGAAGTGGGGTCTAACTTGGCAGAAGTGACTGTCTTGGGGGGAGTCTTTGGAGGTTTAAGCAGGACCCTTAATTCCAGTAAGCTCTCTGCCTCCTACCCTACCATGCTGTAAGGTTGTCAGCCACAGGCTCTGCTACTGCTGCTATGTCTGCCCTGCCACCGTTATGGAGTGATCCTTTAACTGTGAGCCCCCCAGAATACTCCCCCATAAAGTTTGCTTTGGTTGGTTTCTCTGCCATAGTGAAGCACCACCTAACAGAAAATTGGTACCAGAGAATTTGGTCATTGCCATCCAGAAACCTGACAATGTGGTTCTTAGGATGTTGGAATTTGTGGAAGGAGTTTGGAAGAGTTTGGAGATGTGGGTGAGAGAAACCCTAAAGTGCCATAAGTAGGGCATAAGGGGCAGTGCTGACAAGAGTTTGGAAGACTTTTTGCTGCTGATGATAGGAATGCAGACGGGACTCAGGGTTTCAGAGAAAAATGAGGACTCTATCGGGAACTGGACTAGGGACAATTTGTGTTATATCCTAGCAAAGAGACTGCATTCTGCCCGTGTCCTAAAGATTTCAGTGAGGCTGAATTTAAAAGTAATGAACTAATTAACTTGGCAGAGGAAATGTCACAAATGCAGTGCGATATAGAGAACCTGGTTTGTTTGCTGCTTGCTGTGTTCAGCCAGATTTATGAAAAAAACAGAAAATGATGGAACAGAAAAAAAGATCTGAAAAGTATTCAGTTTAGGCCGGGCGTGGTGGCGCACACCTGTAATCCCAGCGGCTCGGCAGGCGGAGGCGGGAGGATCGCAAGTTCGAAACCAGAGGCAGTCTGCGTAATTTAGCAAGATCCTGTCTCAAAAAAAGTAAAAAAAATGGGCTGAGGTGCAGCTCAGTGGTCCAGCACTTGCAGAGCATGCAGGCGCGAGGCCCTGGGTTCAACCCCCAGTACCGCAAAAAAAAAAAAAAAACAAAAAAAACCCCAAAAAGGTATTCAGTTTAAAGAAGGAAAAAGCTGTGGCTTCTCTAAGGCTACTGCAGACAGGGCTGGATCAAGTCAGGAGGCCTTAATTATTAAAGAGATAAGCCATGGTAAAGGGAAGCTTTAACCTTTTTGTGAAGACAGAAGAAATTCCCCCAGAGCATACAAGGAGTTGACCTGACACCCCCCATCTAAGGCCCCAGGGCATGAAACAAAAAACCCTTTTGATGGAGTGTCTGAAAGTCCAGCTGCAAGCCCAAGGAAATGGTTTCTTGATCTGGGCATACAGAGGTCGCTGCAGCAGCCATGGTCCAAAAGGCCTACCAACTTTCTAGCTAGCAGGAACCCTTGGTGACATCCACGTGGTGCTGATTTTGCACACATGAAGAATTCAAGAATTAAAGGGTTATGGAGGCTGCTACCGAGGTTCCAGAAGATATCCTAGGAGGCCGTGCACAGTGTACCAGGGTCAGGGTCTCTGCAAAGACCTGGTGCATGAAGCTTTGAGGGTGGAGCGTAAGTTGCAATGGGATCCCCAGGTTGTTGGAGATTTGCCAGCACTGTGAAATTGCCAAGGGAATCTCCTGGGAAGAAACGGAGCCAGTTTGTGAACGCCATGTGTGCTGCAAATGCCAGGGCCAGAGAGGGTGAGCCACCCAAGCCTGTTTGAGCCAACATGATACCAGATGGCATATGATGTCTTGTGTGCCATAAACCAGATTTGAACTGACAAGGGTTTGTCCAGTGGGATACCAGTCTTGCTACAGACCAGACTTTCCTTTCTGTGCTTCTGTTCCTCCATTTAGGAATGAGAAAGCTTACCCTGCCATTGTATGTTGGAAGTATATAATGTGTTGTTTTGCAGGGACCCATAGCTAAGTTAGCCTTGAGTGGAGACTTTAGACTTGGGCTTTTTTTCCCCCATTACTTTAGGGGTTGAATCCATGACCTCACATATTGTTTTTTTTTTTTTTTTTTTGCGGTACTGGGGGTTGAACCCAGGGCCTCGCGCCTGCATGCTCTGCAAGTGCTGTACCACTGACCTGCACCTCAGCCCATTTTTTTTACTTTTTTGAGACAGGGTCTTGCTAAATTACGCAGACTGCCTCTGGTCTCAAACTTGTGATCCTCCCGCCTCCACCTCCCGAGCCGAGCCGCTGGGATTACAGGCGTGCACCACCATGCCCAGCCGACCTCACATATTCTTGTAAGTGCTGTATCACTAGGCTGCATTTACAGCCTATTTTTTAGTCTTTATTTTGAGTCAGAGTCTCGTAAAGTTACACAGGTTGTCTATAACCTCAAATTTGTAATCTTTCTGCCTGTGTCTCCTGAGTTGCTGGGATTTATACGCATGTGTACCACCATCTAGCCTGGACTTGGACTTTTGAACACAGTTGAGGCTGGTAAGACTTTGGAGACTCTTAAAGTTGTATTGAATGCATTTTGCATGATCAGATGGCTATGGGCCTTTGGAGGACACGGGTTCAGTGTCATACTTTGAATATAAAATGTTCCTTCCCTAAAGGCCATGTGCTTTAACATTCAGTCCCCAGATGGTGGCACTGTTTTTGGAGGCTTTGGAACTGGGAGGTGGGCTTTAGCTATGTGGAAGTGAGTCACTGGGGGCGGGCCTTTGGAAGTTCTAACCCAGACCCACTGCTTGGGTTGCTTTCTGCCTCTTGATCTCCATGATGCAAGATTGTCTTGCCACTGGGGACTTGCCACCAAACCTTCCTGTGTCTGTAGACTAAATCCTCTAACTGTAAGTTCCCAATAAATATCTCTCCTCCTGTAAGGTTGCTTCAGTCAGTTTTTCTGCTACAACAATGACAGCTGACTAATAAAATGTTTTAAGAGCTCCTAAAGTAAGCCGGCCGTGGTGATGCACGCCTGTAATCCTAGTGACTGAGGAGGAGGAGGCAAGAGGATCGAAAGCTCGAGACCAGAGGCAATCCACATAATTTAGTGAGACCCTGTCTCAAAAAAAGTAAAAAACTGGCCTGAGGGTGCAGCTCAGTGGTCCAGCACTTGGAAAGCATGCAGGCGCGACGCCCTGGGTTCAATCCTCAGTACCACAAAAAAAAAAAAAAATGGTGCTTAAGGTGCTGCAGGTGTAGCTAAGTGGTAGAGTGGTTGGATCCCCAGTACCACCACAGAAAACAAACCAACCTCTTAGATTGGGGTCTAGCTTATAATATTCCTTTCTTTGCTAGTTTTATTAAAAATGCCTTTCCTTTCCTTATTTCCTTACATTCTCTGTGCCAATGAAATCACAGCCGGCTGTGATTTCTCAGTTCCCCAAGATTATTCCCACTGATGGTGCCCCCTTGTGATTCTGCTCTGCTTGGGGTTATCTCTTGTTAAGCTTACAGTTGCGGCTTGGTACTTTTTTTTTTTTTTTTAAAGGGTACTAGTGTGTTGAACCTAAGGCCTTACACATGCTAGGCAAATGCCGTACCACTGAGCTGTACCTCCAGACACTTTTTTATTCTTAGTTTTGAGACAAGGTCTTACTAAATTGCACAGGCTGCTTCTGGCCTAGAACTTGTGATCCTCATGTCTTCCCCCTCGAGTTTCTAGGATTACAGGCATACACTGTGGTGCCTGGCTACTTATTTATTTCTATAGAAAGTGGGTCGTACACACAAAATTTGTTTTGTATTAAACAAGTGTTTTTAAAACTGTTAATTTTAACCTCAATTTTAGGAATAGTACTTAAGAAAAGTGAGCAAATAAAGAAAATACTGTCATAATTTCAGTAAAATAGAGTATGTACTATTTGTTGCTGTTGATAAGATAAAACCATAAAGCTTTTTTATTGGGGAAAAAGCCTTGATTTCGTTAATCTTCATTTATAAAATAATAGAAAATAGGTTATCTTTTTTTTTTCATAAGAGTAAAAAGAAGCAAAACAAATGGGTACAGTAGCACATGCCTGTAATCCCAGCAACTCAGAAGGTGGAAGCCAAGAGGATTGTGTGTTTGAGGTCAGAGGCAGCCTGCGTACCACAGCAAGACCCTGCTTAAAATAAAATAGGAGCTGGTGGTGCAGCCTGGTGGTCGAGCACTTGTAAAGTATGTACAAGGCCCTGGGTTCAACCCCAAAGTGCTGGGAAGAAAAAAAGAGAGAGAGAAAAATAAAAAACAAAAAACAAAACAGTATTATGATTAGAATTTCTCTATCTTAACCCAGGCGCGATGGCGCACACCTGTAATCTCAGCAATTCAAGAGACAGCGGAAGGAGGATGGCAAATTCGAAGTAGAGGCAGCCTGTGTAATTTAGTGAGACCCTCATTCAAAATACAAAGTAAAAATGGGCTAGGGGTGTGGCTGAGGGGCAGAGCACTTGCAAGAAGCATCTGTGAAGCCCTCGGTTTAACCCATGAGTTCCTCAAAATAAAGAAAAAAAAATTCCTCTACCATTTTTTTCATTCTATTGATATTTTTCACGTTAGAAAAAAGGCTAATGACATATTTAGAAGGAAAAAAAATTAAAGGCATTTAATGCATGAGGTGATTTGTATGCCTTTTTTCAATCCAGTTAAAAATGAATTTGTTTTCTATGTCAGGTGTAGTGGTATATACTGGTAATTCCAGCACTTTAGGAGGCTGAGGCAGAAGGATCATGAGTTTGAGGCCAGCCCGGTCTATATAGCAGGACAGTGTTATTAATTATGTCAGTGATGGTAAGGGGCAGATACCTAGCTGTCCTCTCTCTATCTTTAAAATTTTTTTAATTGTATAAAATACATACAAAATTTCCATCTTAACTATTTTTAAGTGTACAGTTCAGTTGTTAAGTGCCGTTGAGTCGGACTGACTCAGTGACCCTATGTACAACTGATGAAACACTACCTAACATTGTGCCATGCCTGACACTATTGTCAGTACTTCTCTGCAATTCATAAGGTTTTCAATGGCTGATTGCTTTTTGAGAGTGGGTTGCCAGGTCTGTCTACCAAGCCTATAGCACCTGGTGTTCCCAGGTGGTCTCTCATCCAAGAACTAACCAGGTCCAATCCTGCTTAGCTTCCAAGATCTGACAGGATCAGTTGCCATGATGGTTTGGCTGCAGGCACAGTTCAGTAGTGTAAAATAACATTGTTGTACAGTCTCCAGAGCTGTTAAATAGTTCTCTGTTTTCTCCCCCAGCCCCTGGTATCTACCATCTACTTAAAGTATTTACTAATCTGACTATTCTGGATACCTTCTTTATATAAGGGGAGTCATACAGCATTTTTTGTGTGTGTGACTGGCTGATTTCAATTAGCATAATGTGCTCAGAGTTCATCCATATTGTAGCATGTATCAAAATCTCCTTGTTTTGCCGGGCGTGGTGGCGCACGCCTGTAATCCCAGTGGCTTGGGAGGTGGAGGCAGGAGGATCGCAAGTTCGAGACCAGAGGCAGTCTGCGTAACTTAGCGAGACCCTGTCTCAAAAAGTAAAAAATGGGCTGGGGGTGCAGCTCAGTGGTCCAGCACTTGCAGAGCATGCAGGCGCGAGGCCCTGGGTGCAAACCCCAAGTACTGCAAAAAAAAAAAAAAAGATCTCCTTGTTTTTTAAAGCTGAAAAATACTTAATACCCATTATGTTTATCCACGTATCCATTGATGAACATTTGGCATGTTTCCACCTTTTGACTATTGTGACTAATGCTGCTATGAAAATGGATGTACAAATACCTCTTCAAGACTCTGTTTTCAATTTTTTTGGATATACACTTAGAAGGGAAATTAGTAAGTTAGTAATTCTGTTTTCAGTGTCTTTGTGGAACTACCACACTACTTTTCATAGCATCCACACCCATTTACATTCCCACCAGCACAATAGTGCACAAAGGTTCTAATTTTTCCATGTCCTCACCAACACTTATTATTTCTGTTTTGATCTTGGCCATTTTAATGGTGATGAGATGACATCTCTCGTGGTTTTGATTTTCATTTAATGATTAGTGATGTGGAACCTCTATTCATAAACCTGCTAACCAGCTTTTTCTTTTGTTTTCTAATGTTGTTAGGTGCTGTGGAATGGGGTCTGGCTCATAGCAAGTCTGTGTACACAGAACAAAACACTCCCTGACACTGTGTCATGCCAAAGCTCTATGTCAGTGCTTCTCTGCTATTCATAGGGTTTTCAATGGCTGATCGTTTCAAGATTGTTTTAGTAGTGGGTTGCGGAGTCCTCCCATTCAGTGCTGAGAATCAAACCACAGGCCTCAAAACAGAGCAGCACTCTGAAAACTGAGCTAAACCCCAGCCCAGAACCTTCTTAGGTATAGTTTTATTTTCTTAGATATAGTTTCATTTATTTATTCTCCCTTTTTTGATAAATGATGGTAGGGTACAGAGTATTACAGCATTGGCTTTTTCCATTATGCAACTATTATATCACCTTTGGTTACACGTCTATCAACATATAAGGTTTATGGAAGCTTTTGACTAATATGTGTAGAACTCATATGCATATTTGGGTTATATTCCCCTCTTTTTCCCATGTACTCATGAAGGTGTGTCATTTAATTGAGATTATCCTCTTCCCCTTTATCCCTCTACATTGATTCCCCTCCCCATCCCACCTTCCTCAATCTTTGCTTCCCTTTGCTAGCTCCCTCCCTCCTTTTTCCTACTGTTTATATTGTCCTTTTTTCACTAAGTTTAATTGTGGATTTTCATATGTTAACTTACGTATACGATTTTTTCTTCCCTTTAGGTAACATTCAGCTCCCACATATGAATGAGAACATAGGGTGTTTCTCTTTTTTTTTTTTCTGGTACTGGGGGTTGCACAGGGTGTTTCTCTTTTTGAGCTGTGTTCATTTGCTTAAGATGATATTCTCCAGTTCCACCCATTTTGCTGCAAATATTTCATTTTTTTTATTGCTGAGTAGTATTCTATTGTGTATATGTACAATAATTTTTTATACATTCTTTTGATGGGCACCTTGGTTGGTTCCATATCCTTGAAGTTTTATTTTTTATTTTTGTTAAACTTGTACTCAATAAATTCTCTATATGAAATTACATATGCAGTTAGAAATGCTGCCCTAGAATGGAGAAAGAAACACTTATGCCCAAGGATCGGAATACTGTAATACTTGAGTGGGATAACATTTGAAAATTGAGTCACAATAAGGTATATATGTCATTTATTAAACATGCTCGTGTGTGTGTCAGAATTCAAAAAAATGAAAAGATTATGCAAGGAAAATCTCTTTCCTTTCTCTACATCATAGCCACCTGTTCCCATCCATGTAGGCAAACAAATAAAATTTTATGTGACTGTATAGTATACAATAAATACTCTGTAGCACTTTTTAACTTTTTTTTTTTTCCTTACAGTTGATTATGGAAGATTCCCGCAAGATTAATATTTCAGAGACCACACCTCAACCTGGTTCAGCAGTTCGGGGAGCTCATATTTCTCATATTACTCAACAGGTAAGGCAAGAACCAGCCAAAATATTGAACTGATAGGAATAAATTATATGTAGATCAATCTGTTATTTCAAATCTCTTATTACTAATGTTGGGAAAAAGAAGCAAGCAGAAAATGAATTTAAAATGTTGAAATATAATTAAAGGAGGATTTATTTGGTTGTTTTTTTGTGTTTGCTTTGGCTTTTGTTTTGTTTTGATTTTTAAGGGAAGATATTACCATGTTTCTAAGGCTGATGTGGAACGCGCTTTGTAACCCAAGGTCCTTGAACTCGAACTCAAGACCTTTCAGCCTCCAGAGTGCTGAGATTATAATGCTGTACCACCACATCAGGCTGTTTTGTTTTGTTGAGAGAAGAGTCTCATTATGTAGCCCAGACTGGCCTAGAACTCACTATGTACCCTAGGTTGACCTCTAAATAGACTGCCTCCTACCTCTGCCTCCAGAGTGCTGAGATTACAGGTGTATGCCTCTATACTTGGCTGGTTTTATTTTCTTTTATGCAAAGTATATTTAGTATGGACTTTTCAAAATTTGGAGATTTCATTTTATATGCTGCACAATTATTTTGATTTGTTTCACATTTTGTTGCAACATCAGGAAAATGAAAAATTGTTTTAGGTTTGTTTGTTTGTTTGTTTGAAGTACTGGAGAGTTGAACCTAGGGACTTATGGTTGCTAGGCAAGTGCTCTATCTCTAAACTGGGTCTCTAGCCCCTTTTTTATTTTGAGATGTGGTCTTGCTAAATTTCACTGGCTGCCTTTGGCCTCAAACTAGTGATCCTCCTGCCATAGCTGCCAAAATTGCTGGGATTACAGGTGTGCCCTACAGTGCCCAACTTGTTTTTTCTTTTTCTTTTTCCTTTTTTATTTTATTTTGTTTTATTTTTTGAGATAGGATCTTGCTATGTAGCCCATGCAGGCCTGGAACTTGCTAGCTGTGTAGCCGAGCTAGCCTCAACTATCATCCTACTCAGCCTCCTGAATGCTAAGATTACAGGTGTTTGCCACCACACTCAGCTTTATTTGGCTTTTTGAGCTAAGTAGGAATAGAGACTAATGGTTTCAGGAGGTGAGCCACCCCCCCCCCCCCCCCCCCCCCGAGTCAGTGGTCTCTTTATATAGCCTATGTAGGCTGGTCTTGAACTCCTGATTCTCCTCATTCAGCCTCCCAGAATGCTGAGATTATAGGTATATGCTACTGTACCCAGCTTGAAACATCCTCATTTCAACAGATTTGTTGTTGATATATTGAAATGTTTTTGCTGAACTGGGAAAGAGGCATATGGAGAATTTAAATTGATAGGCATACATATTGCAGACTAGAGCTGTAAATTTAGGAGTTATGAATATGGAGGTAGTATTTAAAATCCTGGGGTGATTTCTGGTTTCTACCTAGGGTGCAGAAAGCTGGAAAGAATATTGCTCCTACCCTAAAACAAGAATAAGTTGGATAATCCACAAGTCATAACATTTTTTAAACTCAGAGGTGGGGTATGGGCATGGTCCACCTGTGGCAGAGCACAGAAAGAAGGCAGGTCTCTTGTTGCATGAAAACAAAAAGGATGCAGACAGACCAAAGGAAGGATCATGTTTAGTTAAACTTTGTGAATCATCAGCCTCCTGGGGTTGCTTACTGGGACGTGGGTGACTTAGGAATAGTATTTATGTACAGCTTCACCAAAGGGAAGAACTTCCCCAGATGTTCCCACCAAGATGACCCACTGAAACAGTACCACCAGCAAGACTTAGCTTTAGCCAGTCCTTAACCTCTCATATAACATAGCATCACAGGCAGCTGGGGTGGGAGGGAGTAGTGATTGGTACCTGAAAGTAGGGTATTGTGTAAGGCTCTTTTGACCCTTTTTCTCCCCCTTCCTCCAAGAGGTAGTGTTGATATTTCCATTACCATTACTGTAGGCCTAGCTATACATACAGTTTTTTCCCCCAGTAATCTTATTTTATTTGTAATTTTTTAGTGTACAACATAATGAATCTGATTATGACATTACCATATATGAATATCATTCTCAGTTGCTCATGCTTACCTCCCCCATTACCCTCTTGTGACCCCTTCTTCCTTCCCTCCACACAATGGTCCCCCTTCTACTTGCATGTCTCTTCTTGTATGTGTGTGTATCTATCTATGCATCCCGATTTTGCCTTAAGGGCAAATATGTGATATTTCCTTTCCTTTCTCCCATTACCCTTTCTTCTTGCCCTCACCCCCTTCTCTTTAGTCTGTTATCTTTCCCTCCATAGGTCCCTTCTACTTTCATGACTGATATTTTTGATATTGAATACATATTGAAGTCTGACATCTACATAAGAGAGAAAACATGCAATGTTTGTCTTTCTGAATCTGGCTTATTTTGCTTAAAATAACGATCTCCAGTTCCATCCATTTTTCATCACATGTAATAATTTTGTCCTTCTTTATGGCTGAGTAAAACTCCATGGTGTATATATGCCACAATTTTCTTATCCACTCATGTATAGATGGGACACCTATGTTGATTCCATATCTTGGCTGTTGTGAATAGCACTGCTATAAACATGGATGAGCAGATATCTCTATGGTATGTGGAGTTATATTCATTTGGGTATTTACACAGGAGTGATATTGTTGGGTCACATGGTAGTTCTATTTTTAGTTTTTGAGGAATCTCCATACTAATTTTCATAGTGGCTGCACCATCCTGCATTCCCACCAGCAGTGTAGTAGTGTTCCTTTCTCCCCACATCCTTGCTAGCGTTTGTTTTGTTTATGGTAATCATTCTGACTGGTTTGATTTGCATTTCCCTGATGGCTAAGGATATTGAATATTTTTTTATATGGTTGTTGGCCATTTGTATTTTCTTTTTTTCTTTTTTCTTTTTTTTGCATGCTTTGCAAGTGCTAGACCACTGAGCTGCCGCCTCCAGCCCACTTTTTTTTTTTTACTGTTTTTGAGACAGGGTCTTGATAAATTATTCAGACTGCCTCTCATCTCGAATTTGGAATCCTCCTGTGTCTGCCTCCTGAGCTGCTGCGATTACAGGTGTGCACCACCATACCCAGCCCTCCATTTGTATTTCTTTTGAGAGCTCTGTTCAGTTCACTTGCCCATTTTTTGATTAGATACTTTGCTATTTTGGTATTTAATTTTTTGAGCGCTTTGTGTATTCTGGATGTTAATATCCTGTGTGATGTATAGCTAGCAAAGATTTTCTCCCATTCAGTGGGCTGTTTTTACTCTGATAATTAAGTCCTTTGCTATGTAAAATGTTTTCATGTAATCCCACTTTTCAATTATTGTTTCCTACACTGTTGGGATCCTATTTAGAAAGTCTTTGACTAAAGTCTATGTCTTGAAGTGTTTATATTTTCCTCTAGCAGTTTCAAAGTTTTAGGTTTTACATTAAGGTCTTTGATCCATTTTGAATTGATTTTTGTACAAGGTGAGAGATTAGGTCTAGTTTCTGTCTTCTATGTGAGGATGTCCAGTTCTCCCAGCTCCATTTGTTGAAAAGGCTGTCTTTTCTCCAACTTAAATTTTTCTCACCTTTTTCAAGTATTAGACGGCAGTAGTTGCATAAATTTATTTCTGGATCCTCTATTCTGTTCCATTGGTCTACCTGCCTGTTTTTGTACAGTGCAGTGTTTATTACTATGGGTCTGTAGTATAATTTGAGATCAGGTACTGTTGTGCCCCCTTGTTCTTTCTGCTCAGGATTGCATTAGTAATTCAGGATCTTTTGTGCTTCCATATGAATTTTAGGATTATTTTTTCTATTTCTGTGAAGAATGTCATTGGGAATTTGATGGGGATTACATTGAATCTGCGGATTGCTTTTGGTAATATAGCCATTTAATTTGGGAATACAGCCTTATTAATTCTTCCAATCTATGAGCATGTGAGAACTTCCCATCTACTGGTGTCTTCTTCAGTTTCTTTCTCCAGTGTTTTAAAATTGTCATTGTAGAAGTCTTTCATCTTCTTGTTGTTGTAAAGTGCCATTGAGTTGGATCTAACTCACAGTGACCCTTCATAGAAGAGAATGAAACACTAGTAAACGCTATGCCAGGCTGTTGTTGTTGTTGTTAGGTGCCGTCGAGTCGGTATTCGACTCATAGCGACCCTCATAGGGTTTTCAATGGCTGACTGTTTCGGGATTGCCTTGGGAGTGGATTGCCAGGTCCTTCTCCCATTTTTGCGGTGCTGGGAATTGAACTCGGGACCTCAGAGACTTCAGCCCAGTGCTCTACCAACTGAGCTAAAGCCCAGCCCGCTATGCCAGGCACATGATCTTTTTTATGCTTAAACCTATTGTTATAGCCATTGTGTCAGTCCATCTAGTTGAGGGTCTCTTCCTTTTTTTCATTGACTGTCCACTCTTCCAAACATGATGACCTTCTCTGGGGATTGGTCCCTTCTGACAATTTGTCCAAAATACGTTAGACACAGTCTACCCATTCTTGCTTCCAAGAAGCACTCTGGTTGCACTTCAACTAGGACGGATCTACTAGTTCTTTTGGAAGTCCATGTTATATTCAGTATTCGTCTCCAGCACCATCGTTCAAAGGCATCAATTCTTCTCCTGTCTCTATTATTCACTGCCTACCTTTCATAAGCATATGATGTGACCGAAAATACATGGAATGAATCAGGCACACCTTTGTTGTCAATATAACATCTTTACTTTTCAACACTTTGATGAAGTCTTTTGCAACAGCTTTTCCCAGTACAATGCATCTTTTGATTTCATGACTACTACTTGGTGTTGATTGTAGAACCAAGACAGACAAAATTTTGGACGCCCTCAACCTTTTCTCCATTTTGCTGTACTATAGGGGCTTGCATGTTGCTGGGATGCTGAAGGCTATGCCACCAGTATTCAGATACCAGTAGGATCACCCATGGGGGACAGGTTTCAGCTGAGCTTCCAGACTAAGACAGACTAGGGAGAAGGACCTAGCAGCCCACTCCCAAAACAATTAGCCATTGAAAACTTCACTGCCTTGGTTAGGTTTATTCTGATTGTGTATCTATTATGAATGAGATAGTTCTTCCGATTTCTTTCTCCACCTGGTTATTATTAGTATATAGAAAAGTTTCTGATTTTTGTGTGTTGATTTTGTATCCTACTACTTTGCTGAAAGTGTTTATCAGGTCTAAGAATTTTCTGGTGGAGTCTTTAGGGTCTTTTAAGTATAGGATCATATCATCTGCAAATAGGGATAATTTGATTTCTCCTATTTGGATCTCTTTTATTTCTTTTTGTTGTCTTATTGCTGTAGCTAATAGTTCAGTTACTGTATTGAATAGCAGTAGATTTTAGGGGAACTGCTTTCAGTTTTTCCCTAAGTAGTATGATGTCGGCTATAGGTTTTTCATATATTGCCTTTATTTTATTGAGGTATGTTCCCTTAGTTCATAGTTTCTTCAAGGCTTTTATCATGAAAGGCTGTTGAACTGTATTAAAGACTTTTTCTGCATCTGTTGATATGACTATGTGATTTCTGTTTCTGAGTCTATGTGCTGTATTACATTTATTGTCTTGCCTATGTTGAACCACCCTTGCACCCTTGGAATGAAACCAACTTGTTCGTAGTGTATGATCTTTTTAATGTGTTGTTGAGGTTGATTCACAAATTTTTTTTAGGTATTTTTGCATCTAGGATCATCACGGAAATTGGTCTGTACTTTCTTTTTTTGGTATATCCTCACCTGGTTTTGGCTTTATGGAATGAATGTGATAGTGTTCCTTATGTTTCTATTTTAAAGAATAATTTGAGGAGCATTGTGTTAATTCTTCTTTAAAAGTCTTGTAGAATTGAGCAGTGAATCCATCCAGTCCTGGGTTTTTCTTACATTTGAAGACTCTTTATTATCCTTCCATCTTGCTGCTCGTTATAGGTCTGTTTTAGTTGTTTGTATTGTCATGAGTTGATTTTGGTAGGTCAGACATGCCTAGGAATTTATCCATCTCATCTGTGTTTTCCAATTTTTTTGGAATATAATTTTTCAAAGTATTCCCTAGTGATTCTCTGGAATTTGTTAGTATTTCTTGAAATATTCCCTTTTTCATCCCTGATTTTTATTAATCTGAGCTTTCTCTTTCCTCTGGTTAGTTTGACTAAGAGTTTGTTGATCTTGTTTATCTTTTCAGTGAACCAGCTGTTTCATCAATTTTTTTTTTATTCTTTTAGTCTCCATTTCATTGATTTCTGTTCTAATCTTTATTATTTCTTTCCATCTACTGGTCTTGGGTTTTGTTTTTTCTTGTTTTTCTATGATCTTTGAGGTGCAGCATTGTTTGAGCCCTCTGCTTTTTTAATGTACTCACTAATAGCTATAAACTTCCTTCTTAAAATTGCCTTTGATGTATCCCAAAGGTTCTGGTAGATTGTGTTTTCATTTTCATTTAATTTCATTTAATTTTCATTTAATTCTAAGAATTTCTTTATTTCCTCTCTGATTTCTTCAAGGACCTATTGATTATTTAAGAGTGTATTCAATCTCCATGTATTTGTATAGTTTTTATAATTTCTCTTGCTGTTCATCTGTAGTTTTATTCCATTATGTTCCAGTAAGATACACAAAATTATTTCAGTTTTTCTGTATTTGTTACAACTTGATTTATGGACTAAAATGTGATGTATTTCAGAGAAAGTTCTATGGACTGCCAAGAAGAATTATGTATTCTGTAGTTTTTGGATGGAATATTCTGTGTGTCTGTTAACTCTGATTTATTGTGCTGAAACTCTGAACTCTGAAATTTCTTTGCTGATTTTTTTGTCTGGATGTTTTATCTATTGATGAGAATGGAGAATGGAAGTTACCCACGATTATTTTATCTGGACCTATCTGTCCCTTTAAGTCTAGTAGTGTTTTTTAAATGTTGAATGCACCCATGTTTGGTGCCTATATACTTATAATTGTTATATTTTCTTGATCCATTATTCTCTTTATAAATAGTGACCTTCTTTATCTCTTTAGATTAATTTTAACTTGAAGTCTACTTGGTCTGATACAAGGATGTTGTTGTTGTTGTTAGGTGCCGTCGAGTCGGTATCCGACTCATAGCGACCCTTACAGGGTTTTCAATGGCTGACTGCTTTGGAATTGCCTTGGGAGTGGATTGCCAGGCCCTTCTCCCAGATACAAGGATGGCTACTCCTTTCTCCTTCTTTTCTTTCTTTCTTTTTTCTTTTTTTTTTTTTTTTTGGCTTCTACTTGCTTGGTGTATCATTTTCCATCCTTTCACTTTCAGTCGGTGAGTGTCCTTGCCAGTGAGATGTGTTTCTTGCAGGCACCAAATCATTGGATCTTGTTTTTTAGTCCACCCTACTAATCTGTCTTTTAATTGGAGAGTTCAGATCATTTGTATTTAGAATTGTTATTGAGAAGGGTTTGCTGGTTCTTGTAATTTGTATTGGGTGTTTTTCTGGTTGGATCATATACTTTTTGTTCTTTTCTTTCTCCTTTATTCAGGAAATTGCTGGTTTTCTGAGTTAGACATGATTGATTCTTTCCCAGTTCTCTTTAGTTCATCTGTGCCTCTCATGAAGTTTATTTCCTGTATTCCTCATGCTGGTGACTGTCTTTCTACCTCCTGTGAGTGTACAATTCCTTTAAATATCTTCTGCAGTTTTGGCTTAGTAGCCATGTATTGCTTTAGTGTGTGCTTGTCTTAGAATGTCTTTATTTCTCCATCAATTTTAAATGATAACTTTGATGGATACAGAGAGGTTCTTTTCTGGTCATGTTTATTTGGTGTCCTAAATGCCTCTTGTGGTTGAATGTCTTTCTCCACATTTGGGGAATTTTTGGCTATAATTTCATCAAGTAAGTTTTCTGTGCCTTTAGTTATTTTAATCTCAGCTCCTTCTACCTCCTGGATCCTTAGGTTTGGTTTCTTGATCATGTCCCCAAATTCTTGAAAGTTGTGGTGATGTTCTTTTATTTATTTCTTTTTTTGTTGATATCTGAATGTAATATTTCTTCAATCTTGTCTTCTATCCCTCATATTCTATTTTTTGCTTCATCTCATGTGCTGGTGATGCTTTTTACTGTGCTTTTTATTTGATTTATACAGTTGTTCATTGCCAACATTTCCGTTTGGTATTTTGAAATTTCCTTGCTGAATTTCTCATCCATTTTGCTGACTTGGTCTTCTACACTGGTGACTTTCTGACCTAGGTCCTGTATTGATTTCCTTATTTCATTTATTTATTTGTTTGTGTCCTCTTTGAAGTCATTGATCTTTTTACAAGTAGACCTTTAAATTCTGACATCTTAACTGTTTCAATATCTTGGGATTCAGTGGTTAAAGAATCACGGTCTTCTGGAGAAGATGTTGTGCCTTGTATTTTTATGTTTCTTGTGCTTTTGATTTGTGATTTATCCATCTCATTGGATTAGGGTTCCAGTTCCCCTCCCCACAAGGAGCCGTGGCTGGAGATGTGTCCTGCTTGTTCCTTCTCACTGCTCAGCTCTATCCTGCATCCTGGGACCATACCACAATCTGTGATTTCTGTGCTTTTCCAGACCTCTTTTCTTTGGAATAAAGTCCACTCCCTCCTGTTCTCTTTTATTTTACCACGTCACACAGAGGCTGCCTTTAATCTGCCATCTTAAACTGGAAGTCCTGGGTGTATAATTTTGCTTTTTATTGTTGCCATGACTGCCAGGCCAGGGTCCCTGAGGTCATCTCAGGTGTTCTGTATCAAAATGGCAATCATCATGTCCACTCCAACCCAGAAGAACCAGCTGCTCTACACCTGTCCTACCAAAGGAAAAAAATAATTAATTCCTAAAGTTCAAGTGTGAGCTAGCATGAGAATATAGAACCCTTGGGAGCTGCAGACACAAGATTCATTTCTTCTTGTAGGCTTTTTTCCAAGGATCTCCAACAGTGGCTAGTGAAGATGATAAGGGGAAGAGAGATCAGGATAAGCCTTGATAGGTGGTACAGGCCTGCTTGGACTCTTTTTCTCCTGTGGAAGAAAGTTTTACCCTATTTAGGAAAGGGAAAAACCCTCTTTTCTGTTATATCTGGAAGAAGTGGAAAAGAAAAAGCACTACCTAACCTTGAGGGGCCTGCATCCGCAGTCCTGTGGCATCCGATCCTGTCAGATCTCTGAAACTAAGCAGGTTTGGGCCTGGTTAGTAGTTGGATAGGATACTGCCTGGGAACACCAGGTGCTGTAGGCTTGGGAGATGACTGGCAACGCACTCCCCCAAAAAATCAATCTGCCATTGAAAACCCTATAAACATCAGAGAAGCACTGACAATAGTGTTTCGCCTGTTGCATGTAGGGTTGCTATGAGTCGGATATCAACTAGATGGCACCTAACAACAACAACAAACCTTGAGGCAGGGCAAGGAAACTGCCCTAGGCCTGGGCCATGGGGTTTTTTTCTTGTTGGATTTTATTGTTTGTTGCCACTGGGAGAAAGCCCCACCCCTTGAGACCCAAGAATGTAGGTCCTACGTGAGATTAAGACAGGACCATAACAGGAGAGAACCTCCTTGTTGCTGCTATCACATCAGGCAATAACACTGTATACTTGGGAGAGGGAGAAGAGTGGAGAGAGCCTCTGTGGAGCAGATACACAGAAAGACTAAAGCTGAGGGTGGAGCAAAAACACTGAGAAAACCCTCTGGCAGCCCAGGCCCCACACTAAGCATGTCATTCTAGAGGAATTTGAAGCTGGTTAATACACTTAAGGTAATCATAACAAAACCATAACTCAGCTTAATTCCTAAATAGATTGCCTGAACCCTCCCCCACCCACACTAATGGTGTAGTAGAAGTAGTCTGTCTATTTCTAGGCATAAATACTATTTATCTCAGTCTCTTATTGTCTTACACATTATGTCCATCCAGGCAAAAATTATGAGCTGAAACATATTTAAAAATTAAGAAACAACTCTATCAATAATCAACAGAACCAGATTCAGGATGACCAAACAGTTAGAATTATTAGATAGTGAATTTAAAATAATAATTAATGATATGTTTCTTTATTGGAAAATGTAGACAGCACGCATGAATATCTGGGAATTTCAGCAGGGATGGAAACTATATAAAAAAGTCACATGGAAAGGCTAGAAATAAAAATGGTGACATAGATGAAGTGGAGTTTGTGTCAGTGGTGGTGAGACAGAAAGATGTGGTCCAGTGTTGCCTCCTAGCCTGAAGAGTCCTCTTATTGATACTTCCACTCAGGTTAAGCCAGGTCTTTGGCTTTGTCATAGAAATGCATTTCAGGATGAGGCAGAGAATGAACCGAATGAGTTTAATACTGCACGTCCTAGTAGTACACATCTGAGACATGGACGCAGACCTCTCAAGAGAAGAAAGCACTTAGTTGTCTTCACAATGGAGATATATAGAATTTGTGGCTTTACATGACACATTGTTAAGCTTTAGGAAGGTCCAATGAGATTACAGGGTGGTGGTACAAGGGAGTTTTCTACACATATGTTGACTGTAAACATGGTCCATACTCCTGTTTTAAGGTTAAGAGTAAACACAGGTCACACACATTTTGACCCTAAGCATGGCTTATTGCAATTTTAACATTTTCAAATTTAAAATATCATTCAAAATAATGTTTCTTTGCAGGCAGTCCTCGCAGCATTTTTCTTCTTAGTTGTGTCAAAATCCTGGATTTTCAGCTGGTGAGATTTAAGCTAAGTCCTGGGGTAAAAGCTCTTTCCTTTCCCATGTCCCCTAAATTTTCTTGTATTTCTGGCCTGCTTCATTTGGGTTTATTAGATTTGATACAGCTGAAGAGTCAGTCAGTGAACTTGAAGGTAGGTCAGGAGAAATTACCCAAATGGAAAACAAAAAGAAAAAAGAGGATGAAAAATGGAACAGAGCACCCAAGAGCTGTGGGACAAGATCTGTTTAATGTAGGCAAAATCAAAGTCGTGAAACTAAATGAGATTACTAGAGGTGAGTATAGTCAGAGATGAGGTCAGTAGATCTGGAACTCTCAACAGTTATTCATTTTACAGTCTAGTCTGTGCTATACTTTATGCTGTTGGTGATTTTGCTGTTTAAAATAACCCCCAAACATCAGGCTTCGGTGCTGTCTTGTGTTCTGAATGCAAGAAGGCTGTGATGTGTTTTATGGAGAAAATACATGTGTTGGGTAAGTTTCATGCAGGCATTTTTAGTGTTGTTGACCATGAGTTCAATGTCAAGGAATTAACAATATATATTAAATAAGGTATCTTTAAGTGGAAACATATGTAAAACAAGGTTATATATTGATCAGTTGATGAAATGTGCCTAGAGTCTTGTAGGAGCCCAACCCTGAATTTCCCCTAGGAGCAATGGTTCATTATTTGCCAAGTCATTATCTGTGGTAACTTTATAACCACCACATATACCAACTATCAACTATTTCTGGCAATAGGATACACTGAAAGCCTTGACAAAAACTATTTCAGAGTAGGTAGGGTTGAAAATCTAATTTGATCCAAGAGCATAGAAAGACAGGAGAAAATAAGTAGAAAAACGCTTTAATCACTCCTGAACAAATACACAATTGCTTTAAAGAGTTTTGCTCGAAAATCAGCTAAGAAATTATTGTCTGAGGGGATTATAGGTCATGGAGATTTTATTTTTTGTATTTATTTTTTGTTTGTTTAATCACAGGGTTTTACTTGTTGCCCAGGTTGGTCTTGAACTCACAATCTTCCTGCTTTAGTTTGTGAGTGCTGGGATTTCAGGTGTGCACCACCACACCACACTTATTTTTATTATTTGGTAAGATGATGTCAACAGCCTGTTTGTATACCGAAGAGAATGACTCAGTAGAAGGAGAAAATTTTATGTTATAGGCTAAATGCCATGGCACACACCTGTAATCCCAGTGATTTGGGAGCCTGAGGCAGGAGGATCTCAAGTTTGAGGCCAGAGGCAGCCTGGTAACTTAGTGAGACCTTGTCTCTAAATAAAAAATTAAAAATGGGCTGGGGGTGCAGCTTAGTGGCAGAACACTTGCAAAGTATGTAAGAGGCCCTGGGTTCAACCTCCCTGTACTAAAGAGGGAAAAAAACTTGACAATATTGGAAAGAAAGAAGAATCCTAGGATGATATCCTTGAGGAAAGGAGACAAGAATTAGTCTATAAGAGGGGAAATTAATTTTATATGTATGTTTATGTACATCACTTATAATAGGAAAGTAATACACACTAGATTGGGAGAAGGACCTGGCAATCCACTCCCAAGGCAATCCCGAAACAGTCAGCCATTGAAAACCCTATAAGGGTCACTATGAGTTGGATACTGACTTGAGGGCACCTAACAACAACAACAACACACTAGATGGGTAGACTGGGGATTATATACTCAGAAAGTTTTATCCTAATAACGTCTCTGTGTTTTTGTGTGTGTGTGCACACGTGCACGCAAAAATGCTTTCAGAAGATAGCCAGGAAGGAGAATATATGAAATAGTCTGCTAGGAAAGGAGGAGATTTCAGTGGACTAAGGATATATAGTAGGGTTGCTGGAGAGCACTAATAGTCCACTGGAGAAGTTTATTTTTTTCCAGTCACATTCAGTTGGCCTTTGAATGCAGGTTATAGGAGTAGATGAGTAGGTCATCAAGTAACAAAGCAAGAAAAATATAAGGGCATTTAGGTTTGTCCAGTATAGTGATTTATCATGTTGAACATGAAACTTAAGCAGTATAAGGAAGGAAGTAGGGTCTTGATGGGGCCAAGAATAGAGTAAGATCAATAGACTGTACCTTACTATGGACTGTATAAATTTTTGAGAGTTCAAGTACAAGAAATAATAGAGAGGAATACTTCAACTTGAGAACGTGGAGGGGTGCATTTATCCATAAATGTAGGGGTAGGTCGTTAGTTCTTAATTGGAGTGGTATTGCATCTCCCCTGAGATGTGTGAAAATTGTGTGTTTGGGGGGGGGGAATGTTTGCCACTGGCATTTAATGGGCAGATGCTAGATGGTAAATGTCTTGCATTGCACAGGATATTCCTGCACATGGAAGAACTGTCCCACCTAAAATGCCTGATGAGAAACCCTGTAGGGTGTGACAAGCGAAGTAGGTGGGTGAGGAGAATGAAAGAAAAGGCTTAAAAGGAGAAGAGGTCAGCAATAGTAGCCTGTCCCACCTACTCAGGAGGGTGAGGCAGGAGAATCAGTTGCGCACAGGAGTTCAAGACATAGTGAGACTCTAAGGTAAAATAACAGAAGCTTGGGCATTAAACAGTGTTGGATGTTGCATATTGGAAATACCACAAATTAAACTGGGCATGTTGGCCGACACCTGTAATCCCAGAATTTGGGGGGCTGAGGCAGGAGGATTGCAGCCTAGGCTACGTAGTGAGGTCCTGTCTCAAAAAGGAAAAAGAAAAAAAAAAAAGAGAAAGGGGGGGGGAGAGAAAAAAAGAAAGGGAGGAGGGAATCCATAAGGAAGGAAAGGAAAGAAAATATCACAAGTTATATCAGGAATATATGGTAGAGAATAAAGTGATCCCGGTCCTAAAGTCTTAAGGAAATAAGGGGACATGACTGCCACAAGGACAGCCTACTGTTGTGAACTTCACATTTGGGATTTGAAGGGAAAGACACTAGGTACAGTGGTCAGGAGGCAGCATGAGGAAAAGGCAAATTCCCACCTGTCTGCAGGCTCAGGAAGAGTGCAGCGGAGAGCTGTAGTATAGGCAGTGTTCCTCAGAGGATAGCCAGGTTTCAATTATAGCAAGAAAACGAAGGGGAACTTTTCAATAGTTGTTGAATTTCACTGAGTTATAAAGTATAGGTAATCCTGGTGTGGTGGCACACACCTCCTAGCACTCAGAAGGCCAAGGCAGGAGGATCACCAGTTGAGACCAGCCTGGGCTACATAGCAAATTTAAGGCCAGCCTAATTGGTAGAGCGCTGCGCTGTAGTCTCTGAGGTCCCAGGTTCAATTCTCAGCACCGCAAAAATGGGAGAAGGACCTGGCAATCCACTCCCAAGGCAATCCCGAAACAGTCAGCCATTGAAAACCCTATGAGGGTCGCTATGAGTCGGATACTGACTCGACGGCACCTAACAACAACAACAACAACAAGCAATATAGTTAGATACTTTGTCTCAAAAAAATGGTATATATAGATTGAGAGACAGCCTTGCTCAATGGAAGCAACAGTGGATGCAGGAGACCTGGTTTGAATCCTGTTGTTGTTGCTTACTGACTCTAAAACACTGGTTAAGTCACTTAACTTCTATAGACTTGTTGTTCATCATCTGGAAATTAAAGATATTAGATTGGGTGATCTCTAAGGTCCTTCCCACCTACAGCTGTAGCACTGTGGTATCCGATCCCATCAGATCTCGGAAGCTAAGCAGAGTCGGGCCTAGTTAGTATTTGGATGGGAGACTGCCTAGGGACATCAGGTGCTGTAGGCTTGGGAGAAGGATCTGGGAACCCACTCCCAAAAAACAGTCCGCCATTGAAAATCCTATGAACAGCAGAGAAACACTGACAATAGTGTTTTCACCTGTTATACATAGGGTCACTATGAGTCAGACACCCGACTTGATGGCACCTGACAACAACAATACCTTTATACCACATACCAACCTTCCTTTCTTTTTATAATCTGTTTTTTTTAGAGTCACACAACAAGTAGACACATTCGCATCCCAGTAGTTTGACTTCTGTCAGAATTTGAGTTTCCAGGGAGCAGACTAAAGAGCGAGGTTGGCACACTGGCAGTGTGTTAGGCATGGTTTTGGGATTACCACCTGTGGGTGGGAAAGGAAGAGAAGGAAACAAGATTGGGGAGAGGGAGAAATTGAACTGTGTTACAGTCTCAGAGGTCTCAGGGGACCCCGTAAGGATCACTGAGGCTGAGACTGCTGTTTAGAATTAGAGTGTGGGGCTAGCCAAGCCTTCATATTCCTGCGTGCAACAGTCATTAGATCAGGACTGCCCCCAGAAGGGAGATGTGTAACCTTGACTCCCAAGCAAAGGCTTTTCTGAAGAGGGCTGATAATTAAATGCATTTTACTAGCAGCAGTCTTCTAGCCACTGTGGAATAAATCCTTTACTAGTTAAGAGGGATCTGGGATTTGCATCATAGTGCCCACTAGAACTCCAGGGTCTGCCCAATCACCACATTACTTTGTTATCTCCTGGCAGAGAATGAGGGTAAATGAGGACAGTTGACAAAATAGTGCTACCAAGTGGGAACCAGGCCTTCAACACTAGAATCATTTTGGGGGACACTGCATGTCCAAACCATAACATTCACTACGTTGAATCTTCAAATCCTTAAATAAAGTGTATCTCTCCCCACCCTTCTGTGATACTGGGGGCTTGAATCCAGGGTTTTGCACATTCCAGGCAAGCACTGCACCACTGAGCTACACCCCTAGCCACATTTTGTATTCTGACACAAAGTCTCGCCAAGTTGCACAAGCTACCTCGGGCCTCAAACTCATAATCCTCTTGATTCAGCCTCCTAAATCGCTGCAATTACAGGCGTGGGCCATAGTGCCTGGCTCTCTGTTTAGATCTTCAGTTTCTTTTCATAGCACTTTTTTTTTTTTTTTTTTTTAATGGTACTGGGGGTTGAACCCAGGGCCTCGTGCTTGAGTGCTCAGCAAGTGCTAGACCACTGAGCTGCACCCCCAGCCCAATTTTTTTTTTTTTACTTTTTTGAGACAGGGTCTCGCTAAGTTACGCATACTGCCTCTGGTCTCGAACTTGTGATCCTCCTGCCTCCGCCTCCTGAGCTGCTGGGATTACAGGCGTGCGCCACTGTGCCCGGTGGCACTTTATTGTTTTAAACATACAGAGGCTGTATGTGTTTTGCTAGATTTATACCTAAGTATTTAATTTTCTTTGGAGCAATTTTAAAGAATGTGTGTGTGTATACACACACAGTGCCATAAGTAGTATATACATTTTAAGTATTACGAGTATAATACTCAATATATATTGATAACAAAAGGTAAATATAAGTCACATTTGACTTCTGCAGTTACAAGAGGTGCTCAAGGTGGTTACCATTGTAATTTATTCAACTTTGAAAAGTAATGTATAGGTAACATCTCTTTTAACATGTGCACATTTTTTGTCATCCTGGGGTGTATAAGTGTGTCCATACATGTTTTTTGGGGGGGTCTTGCTGGGGATCAAACTCAGGTCCTCATGTATGCTAAGCACACTCTCCACCACTGAGCTACATCCTTAACCCCAATACTGTATATTTTTCCTCTGGGTTTTTTTGTTTGTTTGTTTTGTCTATGCTGGGAGTCAAACTCAGCCTCTTGCATGCTAGGAACACTATACCATTTAGCTACACCCCTAGTCCTCAATATTTTATAGTTTTTTGGAGCAGTTGAAAATAATACTGTGTTGTTTTGGGGTTTTGCTTCATTGTTTAGATATAGAAAAGCAGTTGACTTTTGTGTATTGATCTTACACCTTGCCTGAACTCACTTATTAGCTCTAGGAAAGGTGGGTTATGTTTTTATTTTTGAATTCTTGAGACTTTCTATGTTAGACAAACATGTTATTTGAAAATAGAGATGGTTTTATTTTTTTCCAATTTGTATGCCTTTTATTTCTTTTTCTTGCCTTAATTGAATGTCTAGAACTATGTTGAGTGGAGTGGTGAGAATGGGCATCCTTACTTTGTTCCTGAACTTAGGGGGAAAACATTGATTCTTTCACCATTATGTGATATATTGGACGTAGGTTTTTTTTTTTTATGGATGTTCTTTATGAGTTTGAGGGAGTTCCCATCTATTCTGGTTTTCTGAAGTTCTTTTTTGTTTTGTTTTTTTTCTTTCAATGGAATGATGTTTAGAGCCAGGTGTGGTGACACACGTCTGTAGTTCCAGCTACTCAGGAGGCTGAGGCAGGAGATCACATAAGCCCACAAGTTTGA
Organism: Pedetes capensis; assembly: GCA_007922755.1. Lineage (NCBI taxonomy): Eukaryota > Metazoa > Chordata > Mammalia > Rodentia > Pedetidae > Pedetes > Pedetes capensis. The sequence goes on from VMDO01005021.1 coordinate 79,187, forward strand.
GGCCAGCCTGGACAACATAGACACTGTCTCAAGGAAAGAAAAAAGGAAAAGGAAAAAAGCAGCAGTGGTTAATAGTTTGTTAAATGCTTTTTTCTACATCAATTGGTACGTTCATACTTTTTTTTTTTCTTTTTTGGCCTGTTGATGTGTCAGATTACATTGATTTTCAAATGGTGAACCAGCCTTGCATAACTTACAATAAGTTGCACTTAGTCATGGTGTTTCATTCTTTTTATATGCTGCTGGATTTAATTTGCTAATCCTTTGTTGAAGATTTTTGCATTTAAATTTATGAGAGCTATTAGTCTATGGATTTTTTTCTTTTTCTTTTTTCTTTTTTGCATGTCTTTGTCCTCATAAAATTAGTTGTAGGTATTCCCTCATCTACTCTTTTCTGGAATAGAAAATTATACAAAATTGGCATTAATTTTCCTGTATATGTTTGGTAAATCTTTTGAATGAAACCTTCTAAGCCTAGAAATTTTGTTTATGTTGGGACTGTTCAGACCATTTTATGTTGGCTGAATTTTGGTTGTGTTTTTTGAGAAATTTGTGCATTTCTTCAAAGTTGTCAAATTTATGCCTATAGAGTAGTATTTTCTTGTTACCCATTTATCGATACCCCCATTTGTTTACTGATATTAGTGATTTGTGTCTTATCCCCTTGTCAGTCTTGCCAGGCGTTTAAAGATTTTCTTGGCCTGTCTTCCTCAAGGAACCAGCTTTTTGTTTCATTAGTTTTGTTTTCCTCTTTTCAGTTTATTAATTTCTACTCCTATCTTTCTTGCCTTCCTTCCTTTCTGTTTAATTATCCAGGATATGGTATGTTTGTGGATGTTCCATATGAAAGTAGATTAAGAGCTTTGTGCAGCTCATATTTTTTTATCTACCCATTTATTTTGCATAGTGAAATATTTTGTTGAATGTCTCTTAGCTAGGAAAGATGAGAAATCTACTTATAAGGAATATTTATAAATTTTTCAATTGGCTGTCACAGTAGATGTGATTTAAAAATTTTGTGCTATAGTAAAACTTCACCTGCAGTGAACATTGGAGGATAATTTAGGTATATCACCTTATGATAACAGGCTTATACTATTATAATATTCTGAATGTAGCCCATAAAACTGTTCAAGTGCAGTTTAAAGTTATATAATGTGACTAAAGTAGTAGACCAAAGTGTTCATAATATTTAATTAACTAATGTATACAAAGGCTGGGACTTAGCTCAGTTGGTAGAGTGCTGCTCTGCAGTCTCTGAGGTCCCAAGTTCGATTCCCAGCGCCGCAAAAATGGGAGAAGGATGTGGCAACCCACTCCCAAGGCAATCCCGAAACAATCAGCCATTGAAAACCCTATGAGGGTTGCTATGAGTCAGAGACAACTCGATGGCACCTAACAACAACAACAATGTATACAAAGAAATACAACATGAAAGGCCTCATCTTGACAATCTCTTATAAAAATGACTGCCCCCCACATTACACAATGAATGTTCTAATCCACAACTGAAGTAGTAATAGCAAAATAATATTGTAATGTGTTATTCAGGTGGAGTTAGTGAGGTCACAAAAAATAGGTGTTGAAAACCCAAGATATCTTTAATATACATGAGAATTTCCAAAGGAAATAGTACACACAATGGTATTCTCTGGTGATAAAAGAGAGTAGTAATAGAACTGACTAAGAACAACAATTGCACCTTAGAAGAAAACTTTAGTATAAGGTATCACATACCACATATTCAGAGGAACCATGACCAGCAAGTCTGCCCTTAACCCTTGAACTACCATTGGGACACATATGTCCCACGAAGATTTGATAATCACGTTCTTGTTTTGTTCATTGTAATGAAGAGTTTCTGGAAATAAAATACTGATTGTCATATATTTTGATTTGAAATTGCTAGCCAAAGAATTAAGGTTAAGACCCAATTTTTCTGAATTTATTAAAAACATCGAGTTTCTATTCCAGTTTTTTCATATTCAGTATATTTTTCTGAATGATAATATAATCTTAACCACTTGTTTTACTTGAAAAGTAATTTTTAAAATTTTGTTAAATATTGATGTTGTAATTGTATTTGGGAAGCAGTTTTGATACATCTTCCTGTAACATAATGGGATGCGAATGATTTTGGTCACAAAATTAATAAATTGAGAGCTAATTTGCAATACATTTTGCTGTCATATAATCCATGATAAATTTCAAAAATGTTTAATGTGTACTTGAAAAGAAGGTATATTCAATAAGTATTGGGTGCAGAGTTTTATATATTAGGTCCACTTTGTTGGTTGTGCTGTTAAAATGTCTTATAGCATCACCTTTTAAAATATTTTTTAAAGGGGGTTGAAGCCAGGGCCTTATGGATGCTAGGCAAGTGCTCTACCACTAAGCCACACTCCTATCCCCATTTTAAAGTTTTCTGTATTGAGACAGGGTCTTGCTAAATTGTGCGTACAGTCTCAGCCTCCCAAGTTGCTGGAATTAGAGACATGTGCCAGAATCACCTAGCTTAAACAATGACTTTTAAAACATCAAGTGTTATATTTTTATTCCTAGAAAATCTGCTTCGTTCTTTCTCAAATGTCATACTTTTCTATTTTTTGAATATATTTTCAAGCACATCTTAAAATATAATCTACTTTGTGTGTGCACGCGCACATGTGTATGTATGTGTGTGTGTACTGGGGTTTGAGCCCAGGACCTTGTGCATGCTAAGCATGTGCTCTACCACTGAGCTACACACTTAAACTCATAATCTACTTTTTCTTTAAACGTAATAGGCATGATGTTTTTGTTGTTAGGTGCCATCCAGTTGGGTCTGACTCATAGCAACTCTATATACAACAAAAGAAAGCACTCCCTGATTCTGTGTCAAGCACATGATCTTATTTATGTTTAAGCCCATTGATGCAGACACTGTGTCAGTCCATCTAGTTGAGGGTTTTCCTTTTTTCATTGACCTGCCACTCCGCTAAACATGATGACCTTTTCCAGGGATTGGTCCCTCCTGACTACATGTCCAAAATACTTAAGACACAGTCTAGCCATCCTTGCTTCCAAGGAGCACTCTGGTTGTACTTCTTCTAGGGCAGATCTGTTGGTTCTTTTGGCAGTCCATGGTATATTCAATATTTATGTCCAGCACCATAATTCAAAAGCATCAATTCTTCTCCTGTCTTCCTTATTCAACATCCAGCTTTCACAACCGTATGATGCAACTGAAAATACCATGGCATGAGTCAGGTGCACCTTCATCTTCAATGTGATATCTTTACTTTTCAACACTTTAAAGAGGTCTTTTGCCACAGGTTTTCTTTTGATTTCTTAACTGCTGTTTCTGTGGGTGTTGATTGTAGAACCAAGTAAAGCAAAATCTTAAACAACCTCAGTCTTTTCTCCCATTTATCATGGAGTTGCTTACTGATCCAGTTGTAAGGCTGTGTTCTTTGATCTTCATCAGTAAATGTTTCAAATCCTCCTTGCTTTCTGCAAAAAGAGTTGTGTCCTCTGCATAACACAGACGTTAATGAATCTTCCTCCAATCATGATGGTGCGTTGTTCTTCATGCAGTTCAGCTTTTTGGATTATTTGCTCTGCATAGAGATCAAAGAGGTATGATGAAAGGATGCAGCCCTTATGCACACCTTTATCAACTTTAAATAAAGCAGTGTTTCCTTGTTCTGTTTGAACAACTGCCTCCTGGTCCATGTACAGATTCCTCATGAGTAATTAGGTGCTCTAGTATTCTTCACAGTGTTATCCATAATTTGTTATGATCCACATAATGAAATGCATGTGCATAGTCGATAAAATGTAGATAGGCATCTTTCTGGTATTCTCTGCTTTCGGCTAATATCCATTATCAGCAATGATGTCCTGGTTTCACATCTTTTTCTGAGTCCGGCTTGCTTTTCTGGCAGTTTCTTTCTATATACTGCTGCAGTAGCTTTTGAATGATCTTTATCAAAATTTTGCTTGGATTTGATATTAATAATATTGATAGTTTCCATATTCAGTTGGTTCCCCTTTCTTGGGAATAGGCACAAATATGGATCTCTTCCAGTCAGTTGACCAGGTCGCTGTTTTCCAAATCTCTTGGCATAAACAAGTGAGTACTTACAGTGCTGCATCTGTTTGTTGAAACATCTCTGTTGGTATTCCATCAATTCCTGGAGTCTTGTGTTTTGCCAATTCTTTTAAGGCAGCTTCCACTTTGTTCATCAGTACCATTGATTCTTGATCATATGTAACCTCTTGAAGTGACCATCCATCACTTCTTTTTTGTATAATGACTGTATTCTTTCCATCTTCTTTTGATGTTTCCTGTATCATTTAATATTTTCCCTGTAGAATCCTTCACCACTATTGCCACTTGAGGCTTGAATTTTTTCTTCAGTTCCTTAAGCTTGAGATAAAAAGAGCATATTCTTCCTTTTTGATTTTTCTGTCTCCAGCTCTTTGCACATGTCATTTTAACATTTGATTTTGTCTTCTTGAGCTGCCCTTTGAAATCTTCTGTTTAGTTCTTTAAGTTCATCATATCTTCCTTTTACTTGAGCTCCCTGTTTAAAGCCAACTTTGAGTCTCTTTTGACATGTAATTTTATCTTTTCTTTTTTCCTATCTATTTAATAACCTTTTGCTTTCCTCGTGAATGATATCTTTGATGTCATGCCACAACTCATCTGATCTGTCATTAATGTCTAATGCATTAAACCTGTTCTTGATGTGGTCTCTGAACTCAGGTGGGAAAGGTCATACCTTTTCAAGGTCATACCTTGGCTCTCGTACACTTGTTCTAATTTTCTTTAGTTTCAGTTTGAACTTGCATATGAGCAGTTGATGGTCTGACCCACATCAGCACATGGTCTCATTCTGACATTTGATAATGAGCTTTTCCATTGTCTCTTTCCACAAATGTACTCAAGTTGGTTCCTCTATGTTCCATGTGGTGAATTCCATAGCAGTCACCGTTTATGTTGGTGAAAAACGTATTTGCAAGGAAAAGGTCATTGGTCTGGCAAAATTCTATCATGTGGTCTCCAGCATTGTTTCTGTCACCAAGGCCACATTTTCCAACTACTGAGCCTTCTTTGTTTCCAACTTTTGCATTCGAGTCACTAGTAATTATCAGTGCTTGGAACATGGTCTGAGATGAAGCAGGAGAGGGAGGAAGGAGCTACTCTGTACAGGGCTTTGTAGACTGTGGTAAAGCATTTTTTGTTTTAATTATTGTATTTTATTTTCAAATTAAGTATTACCACTGTGGTGTCTGATCCCATCAGATCTCAAAAGGTAAGCAGTGTCAGGCCTGGTTAGTACTTGGGTGCAGGCCTCCTGGGAATACCTGGTGCTGTAGGCTTGGAAGAAGGACCCAGCAGCCCACTCCCAAAATAGTCAGCCATTGGAAACCCTATGAATAGTGGAGAAGTACTGACATAGTGCCAGGCATGGCACATTGTTGGAGAGCATTTAATCTGTTGTACGTAGGGTCACTATGAGTCAGTCCCAACTCAACAGCACCTAACAACACCACCACTTCATTATTTTCATTAGCTATCATATATTTATGGCAAATGTACTAGTTCCTATTTATCATAGTGAAATAAAGTTTTAAGCACATTTGCTTTTACAGAAGATCTTTTAAAAGAAAAGTAAGTAAGTGGGAGGTAAATGGAATTGTTATTCTCTTAAAAGCATGCTAGTTAGTATGAATTCATTAGTTATACATGTTTATCATGTATAAATCCTGATTGTCCAAGGACCCACTTGAATCTGTTGAGATCTTTAGAAAAATGACATTTTGGGGCAAGTACAGCATAGGGATAACTGGGGGGGGGGGAATTTACACCCCTAAAATTACAGTTGAATTATCTTTACATTAAATAGTGAACTAGGCTGGGGATGTAGGTCAGTGGTAGAGTGCTTGTCTAGTATGTGTGAAGCTTTGGGTTCAATCCCCAGCACTGATAAAAAAAAGTTTTTTACTAATGAATAAAAAAGATATGAAAACCTTGTTTATTTTTTTCTTTATATTTTGACTTACTACCTCTAAGCTATTAAGAACTGAGCAGATACTGTGCACCAGAAAAGAGTTTGCCACAATTAATACTGAAGTAATTAACAAGCTGTACCACTGTGGCAACCAATCCCTTCAGATCTAGGAAACTAAGCGGTGTCAGGCCTGGTTAGTACTTGGATGGAAGACCACCTGGGAACACCAGGTGCTGTTGTTGTTGTTGTTAAGTGCCATTGAGTCGGTATCTGACTCACAGCGACCCTGCGTACAACAGGCGAAACACTATAGTCAGTGCTTCTCTGCTGTTCATAGGGTTTTGAATGGCGGATCGATTTTTGAGAGTGGGTTGCCAGGTCTGTCTCCCAAGCCTACAGCACCTGGTGTTTCCAGGTGGTCTCCCATCCAAGTACTAACCAGGCCTGAGCCCGTTTAGCTTCCGAGATCCAATGCCGCAGGGCTACGGTTGCAGGCTCAGGTGCTGTAGACTTGGGACAAGACCTGGCAACCCATTCCCAAAAAACAATCAGCCATTGAAAAAACTATGAGTAGCAGGGAAGCACTAACAATAGTGTTTCGCCTGTTGTATGCAGGGTCACTCTGAGTTGGACGCTGACTTGACGGCACTTAATAACAACAACATTTCAAATAATATCAAAACAATCTGTGCTGTCTTTTACTATGAAATGAAAAAAGAAAACAAAAGTACTTGATGTGTGGGAACTGAGTATAGAGTGAGAGACTGGAACCAACAGGACCAACAATTTGTGGGTTTACTGTTGTGCTGGGTATTTTTCAAAACAATATGGAAATTTTCAAACATTCAGAAGCAGAGTTTACTATGTTGAACCATCACATTCCCATCACCCAGTTTCAGCAACATTTCAGCAAGTCTGCTTGCACCCCTCCCAGCCAGATGGATCACACTGAAGCAAATCCTAGGTTTAATCAGTTTAACCTTTGGTATTTTAATATGCATTTCTAAAATATAAAGACTCCCTTAAAAAATGTAACCACAATTCAATAATCATACCTAAGAAAATATTCCTTAACATCATTAATTATCCATTCAGTGTCTAAAATTTTCTTATTTGTATTGTATGTATATATACATACATCATGTACACATGCATGCACACATTTTTTAATAGTTTGCTGAACCAAGATCTAAATAAGAAATATATATGTAGGATCATTTGCCCCACCTTCCTCCATTTTGCTTTTAATTAATTATTCATTTAATTGTTGTTATAACTGTGAAAAAGATAGATCTTTTTATTAAAGGAAGAAAGTGATGCCCTGGAGGGTAAGCAGTTGCTTGTCACAGGAGCTAGTGAACACCTGTGTCTGTCAGACTTTTCATTGTTGTGACAAAGTGCCTGACATAAACAATTTAAAAGAGGAAAGACGCATCCTAACTCACAGTTTCAGAAATTTCTGTCCATGATCACTGGGCTCTGTTGCTTCTTGGCTTGTGGTGAGGGAGCACATGGGCAAAAGGTGGCACAGCTCACCTCACAGCACATAGGAAGTAGAGAGAGATAGGAAGGGCTGGAGACAAGCCATATCTTCCTAGGGCATGCACCAGTGGGACCAAGCCTTCAACACATGAACCTCTTTAGAGGACACTTCATATCCAAACTCTAACAGTCCTTTAGCTGAAAATCAGCCCGAGCCTGTCTGACTCCAGAGCCTGGGTGCCCTTCTGGAGTTAGATAATTTTGGACTCAAACCTTTGGCCAAGTAGAGGCTTCTTTTCCATGGCATCCTACAAACTCTCTGCCTTCCCTCCTTACTGTCCCTGATCACCTAATTAGGTAGCTAGGGAGAATGCTTTGGACTCCACTACCTCATGAAATATGAGGAAATCAGGGGCTTTAGTCTTCAGGTTTAACTAGAGCCACTCTTTACCAAAAAAAGCACACACACAAAAAAACCCCTTTTCTTTCTATCTCCTCTGTTACCTCCTAAGAGGATTTCTGTCTCCTGTTACCTCCTAAGAGGATTTCTGGGGTTGGCCATGATATACTAGTAGGTTCCACAGCTCTGAAGATCAAGAACTGCACTGTTCAGTATGGTAGCCAGAAACCACACATGGGTTTTTGTTGTTGTTAGGTGTGGTAGAGTTGGATCCAATTCATAATGACCCTATGTATAACAGAACAAAACACTACCTGACACTGTGACGTACACACATGATCTTTGTATGTTTGAGCCCATTGTTGCAGTCTGTGTTTTTTCTCATTCTGATTCGTGCCACGTCAGCAAATGGAGGTCCTAGGGGCCCTACTCCATTTCCATCATTAAAGTCTTCTCTACTTTGAGGGGGTGACTCTTCCCCAGTTGTTTCTTGAATGCCTTCCAACTTGTGGGGCTCATTTTTTGGCATTATATTTAATAGTACTTCTCTGCTATTCATAGGATGTTCAATGGCTAATTGTTTGGGGAGTGGGCTTCTGGGTCTTTCTCCCTAGTCTGTCTTGATCTAGAAGTTCAGCTGAAACCTGTCCACCATGGGTGGCCCTGCTGGTATCTGAAATACCGGTGGCATAGCTTTCAGCATCACAGCAACACTAGTTCTCACAGCATGACAAGCTGACAGGCAGGTGGGGGCCACAAGTATCTCAGTTTAAGTTTAAATAAAATTAAAAGTCAGTCTCTCCGTCACTATAGCCACATTTCAAGCGCTTGATATTAACGTGTGGCTACTAACTGCCACACTGGAAAACATAGATACAGAACATTATGGAGTTCTGTTAATGCTAAATGTAATGAGTGGAAGCAATCATCTATGTTCAACCTCTGGTTAGAATTGGAGGACCAGATTCTTTTCCTCTCTTGAAGCTTTTCTCAGGATTTAGATTATCAAGTTTGATGGCAGGGTGGGACAACTCCAGGCTTTGAGACCTTCAGTAATGGGCATTTTGTGAGGTTAGAAGGACAGTGTTAATAAAGGAGCAGGAGACAACTAACTGAAACAAAATCTGGTGCCTCTTTTTGCCTTTCCCCTACCAGACCCATTAGGTTGTTGGTTGTTGTTAGGTGCCGTTGAGTCGGTATCTGACTCATAGTGACCCTCATAGGGTTTTCAGTGGCTGACTTTCGGGATTGCCTTGGGAGTAGATTGCCAGTTCCTTCTCCCATTTTTGCAGTGCTGGGAATTGAACTCGGGACCTCAGAGACTACAGTGCAGTGCTCTACCAACTGAGCTAAATCCCAGCCCACCAGACCCATAATGCACTAAATTACATGAATTGCCAGAAACCCCTGGGGAATGATTGATTGCTCTTAACTTTTAGAATTGTAAATTAATCTCACTTAAGCTGTCCCTATTAATTGTGTGGCTTCACCTGGGATCTGAAAGGTAAGGGAACCTCTCATTTTTCTCTGAAAACTGTATAGCTGGGCTCAAAATTTATGAATTCTGTTTATTCTTACTCTTCAATTACCCATATTGGAATACCATCAAAGAAAAACAGAATCGAGCCAGGCATGGTGGCTCACACCTATAATCCAAGCAACTCGGGAGGTAGAGGCAGGAGGATCACAGGTTCAGGGCCAGAAGCAGCCTGTATAATTTAGTGAGACCCTGTCTCAAGATAGAAAATAAAAAATGGGCTGGGGATGCAGCTCAATGTCAGAGCACTTGCAAAGCATGTGTGAGGCTCTGGGTTCAACCCTCAATTACTCCCCACCCCTGCAAAAAAACCCCACCAGAATTGGACATTTGTTAACTGCAAGACAAATTTTACTTGGACTACCGTAGTATGAGAGAGAGACTATCATAAACTGAGCTCAATTCTGCTGAAACAAAGTATGAGGAGCTTTTTAAATACTGGGTTTTTGCTAAAAAGAAAGTATTTAAAAATTGAAGAAGTTTGTCAATGTGATGAACCATTTGTGTTTGCTAATTTCTTGCTTATCAAAGTTAGTTAGGATCCTCCTCTCCCACAGAAGTTGGGAGGTAGAAACCCTATTTCAAAGGGACATGCTAGGTCTTTGAGAAAGACATTTCTGTGTTGTGAAAGTTTTATATTTCAGGAGTTAGAATTTACAACTCCACGTTTTCTGAAGTAAATAAGAATAGTGAAGACAGAAGCCTATAATCAGGTTCTGGCTGGGACAAGCAGTAAATTCTTTTGGCATAAGTAAAGTTTCTTAGGTAGGCGTTTTAAAGGGGATGGGATTGTCCTAGGGATGTGGCATTGAACCGATAGAAGATGTAGAAAGGTAGAACCTGAGGGGATCCTTGAAGGAAGATAGGTGGACTTTTGTAATTTAGTGCTCTACCATGGTATTTCTATGAATCTCCATCATATTGCCACAGAAATAAATTATAATTTCACAACTGAATTGTTTATCAGAAGTTATTGATTTTTTTGTTTTTAAGATATTGCCCAGAGTTGGAATTTCTATTATTTTGACTCTTGATTTCTTGGTGGTTTTTCAACTCAATTTCTTCAGAATAACATGTTCTAAAGAGCACTTTTTTTTTTCCGGTATTGGGGATTAAACCCAGGGCTTCGCGCTTGCATGCTTTGCAAGTGCTGAACCATGGACCACTGAGCTGCACCCCCAGCCCATTTTTTTTTACTTTTGGTGAGACAGGGTCTTGCCAAATTATGCAGACTACCTCTGGTCTCAAACTTGCGATCCTCCTGCCTCCACCTCCCGAGTTGCTGGGATTACAGGCATGCACCACCACATCCGGCAAGCCTATATGTTTTTATACAACCAGTTCTTCTGCCTGAAAACCTTCCAGTTTCCCTTACCCCCACCTACTCCCATATACACCTTCTGAGAATTCTTTATTCTTCAAGATCCAGATGAAGTTAACACCCTTTCTTTGCTCCCACAGCATTTACTACTACTTCCTCCACTATAGAGTTTACTCTAGTTGTCTAGTTGTACTGTCAACCCTCTAGTTCAGCCTCTGGCTACAAAGAGTACCACCTAATGATTAATAGATGTGATTAAATCAGTTCTGAAATGTGTTCACTAGTGTTAAGAACTCAGCTTATGTGTATAGGTACAATAAATATTTTGTTAATTGGATTTTTATTTGTTCTTAGATGTCATTAAGAGGATCTGCACCAGTGACAATTGTACCTCTACCTGGAGAGCAAGTACAGGTTCAGGGGGTCATCCAAACAGCTCAGTCTTCTGTAATTCACCCACCACACGTGCAAACGGTACAGAAATTCAAAGACAGTGGTTGAGAGTGGGAACTTTTATACATTAAGTCTTCAGACACACTGATGTGGCTGTAGTTATGATACTGTAAACTAAGGTAACAAAGTTGTATTAGAAATGAGACTGTAGAGCAAATGAAGCAAAAAGAAAAGTTTTACAATTTCTAATTTCATGTTTGGGGCTGGGATTTAGCTCAGTTGGTAGAGCGCCACTCTGCAATTTCTGAGGTCCCGAATTCAATTCCCAGCACCATAAAAATGGGAGAAGGACGTGGCAATCCAAGGCAATCTCAAAACAATCAGCCATTGAAAACCCTATGAGGGTTGCTATAAGTCGGACACAAGTCGATGGCACCTAACAACAACAACAACAACAACAATTTCATATTTATAATACTCAGTAAAATTAGAAGACACTAGGGGGTAGATTATGGCTTAGAATGTAAGGAAAAGATTTTTTTTTTTTTTTTTTTTTTAAGACAGGATCTCACTATGTATTCCAGGCCAGTCTTGAACTTGCTATATATAGCCAGGCCTCAGCCTCCCAGGTGCTTAGGATTACAGACATGTGCCAGCACACTCAATTGAAAAAGAAACTTTATTAGGGAAAGAATCCTTTTATCCCAGTGGTATCTTTCATGAAAGCATTCTGAAGCAAGAGTAATGATTTGAGACTCTTAGGAAAGTGAGAAAGTACCAACCTTATGTTTTACTGGGGTCAAATAGAGTTCTTGGCTGGACACAGAGTCACACACCTGTAATCCCAGTGACTCAGGAAGCTGAGGCAGGAGGATCATAAGTTCAAGGCCAGAGGCAACCTGGTCAACATAGTGAGACCCTATCTTAAAATAAAAATTAAAAAAGGAGTTGGAGGTACAGCCCAGTGATAGAACGCTTACAAAGTATGAGGAGGCCCTGGGTTCGACTCCCAAGTACCACCAAAAAAACCCTTTCACAGTAAAGTCCATACTTGTATCTGTCTGTCTTCATATTAGCACTGGACAATATTAGAAAAGAAAGAGCCATCTGGGGCTCCTTTTTTTTTCCTACTTCTCCCCATTTTATGGCCCCTATGAGTCACAGAATGCCTTTGGTCCTCTTTCATTTTCAGAAGTGGCTGTCTGGAAAGAAAAGCAGAATACCCTCATCTTTTCCTTCTGAACACACAGTGACAGGCAGTGCTGTCAACTCTAAAATGTTCTTTTGTTTTTCTGAGACATTTTCCCTATGTAGCCAAGGCTGGCCTCCAATTTATGATCTTCCTGCTTCAGCCTGCTGAATGCTGGGATCACCTGTTTATGCTACCACACACAGCTACAGAGCATCTTGATTTGGTATTCCCATATGAAAGGTGGTGGCTGCATGGAATTTTGAGTTATTATATGAAGATTTTACTCCTCTTTGTTGGTGCTGTCATTAAAGAGAAATATTTGTCATTATTTATAAGTAATCCCTTAGTTTTAAAAACTATTTTCTTGAGTTCAGTGAGAGGTGCTGCAGTAAACTTAGGGACAAACTGAAAATAGCTAAAAGTTTAGATTAGAAATGCAATAGCTGTGATGTTTGAAGAAAAGACAGAAGTGACAGATTATTCTTATTTTAAATATTTATTACTATTATTATTGGGTTATAGGGGGCTGGGATTTAGCTCAGTTGGCAGAGCGCTGCGCTGCAGTCTCTTGATGTCCCAAATTCAATTCCCAGCACCGCAAAAATAGAAGGGCCTGGCAGTCCACTCCCAAGGCAATCTCAAAAAAGTCAGCCATTGAAAACCCTGTGAGTCGGATACTGATTCAACAGCACCTAACAACAACAACAACAACATTGGGTTATAACCAGTTCTTTTTTTTATCAAAAGATAGAGATTTATTGTAAGACTCAAATTAGTTGTATACTTATTAGAACCTTTTTTTCTTAGTTTTGTTTTGAAACAAGGTCTTCTTGTGTAGCCTAGGCTGGCCTCAAACTCTTGTTGATCCTCTTGCCTCATCCTCTCATGAGCTAGGATTACAGGCATGCACCACCACACACAGCCTTTTTTTTTTTTTTTTTTTTTTTTGATACAAGATCTTACAGTGTAGCCCTGGCTGGTTTCAAACTTGTGATCTTACTTCAGCCTTCTGAGTGCTGGAATTAATAGGTGTGCATCACCATGACCAGCTAGAATTTATTTTTGAAGAAGATTGATACAGTGTAAAACTTCTGGAAGTTTAATGTCTGAGTTAAATAGTTTAAATAGAAGGTTTTTTTCTGTGGATAGTAACTAATGTAGACAACTGATTTCTTATATTCCTGTTAGAAGTCTGTTAGGATTATTTTACTTTTTAAAATGAAGAGAAGTCTGGCATCATAATCCAGCTTTAGAGAAATGTTGCAAAGTTTAATACATATTAAAAGTTGAAGATAACTTGTTTTCTCAGTTATAAAATATTGCTGTAATTTAAAACTCACCTATTGTGTTAATATAGTCGTAAAGTATTTACTAGTTTTTATTGTGTATGCTCTATGCACTAAGTGCTTTACATGTATTGACTCATTTAATTGTGAAATGAGATAAAGCTGATTACTGCAGATCTTAAAATTGCATACACCTACACCTACTCTTGCTCATCATCTCCACTTTGCTAAATCAAATGGTCTATTTTCAGTCCTTGTTTCTCTTGTCAACAGCATTTGACAATTGACCACTCTTAGTACACTGTCTTCTAGTTTTCCTAGGACAGCTCACTCATTTGGTTCTCCTATTTCCTTGCTGGTGGCTCTTTGGCTGGTGGCTCCTCAGCTGGTGACTCATTAGCTGGTTTCCTTTCCAAGCTCTTAATGTTAAAGTATTCCTGGGTTAAGTTCTTGATTCTCTTCTCCATTAGTGAGCTTGTCCAGTCTCATGGTTTTAAGGACTCCAAAGAGCTCTGCCTTCCAAATTAATTAATTTTATATTTATTTGAATTACAGGATCTCACTGTGTAGCCCAGCCTGGCCTGGAACTATGTAGACCAGGTTGGCCTTGAACTTGCACCGATTCTCCTGCCTCTGCCTTCTGAATGCTGGGATTACAGGTGTAGCATGCCTGGCTGCCTTCCAAATTTAGATATATAGCACAAACCTCTTCTCTGACATGCAGGCTTGCATATTCAAGAGTCTCCTCAATGTGAGAAGGCTTTTTAAACTCAGCAAGTCCGAAATCCACATCAGATACCATTAATGATTTATGCAGGCCTGCAGCTGTACCACGCTGGCATCTAATCCCATCAGAATTCGAAAGCTAACCAGGGTTGGCCCTGTAAATTAGTACTTAGATGGGAGACTGCCTGGGAACACTAGGTGCTATTGGGAGAAAAATCTGACAGCCCACTCCCAAAAATCAGCCAGCCATTGAAAACCCTAAGAATAGCAGAGAAACACTGATACAGTGCTGAGCATGGCACAGTGTTGGGAGTGTTTCATCTTTTGTACATAGGGTCACCATGAGTCAGACCTGACTTGACAGCACCTAACAATGATTTATGAGCCAAAACAAAAAAAACTTTAAGTAAGGAATATGCATTAATGTAGAAATAATATGGAGATTGATATCAGAGGTTGGTCTTTTGAAATTTAGAATAGTGTTGCTTTATTTGGGGGATAGACTTTATTCTTAGCTCTGGGCCCACTAAATTGGATGTTCCTTTAATTAGTTTAGGTCCCTGGAACAAACTTCTACCTTTTTCCTTTTGTTCTTCCTTTTAGACCTTAGATTTAATGTACAAATGAATTTGGGTGGCAGGAGACAAGTAATTTCTTTTCAAATTAAAAATTTGATTCTTTACCATATTAAAACCAATTCTGATTTTAGGTATCATCTTTATCAGAAAGTGAGGAGTCTCAAGACTCCTCTGACAGCATAGGTTCCTCACAGAAAGCTCATGGGATTCTAGCACGGCGCCCATCTTACAGGTCAGTACTCTTGCTTCAGCCCCTACATGTGTTATATTTTATATTACCAAAATGAATTTAAATAGTGCTGTACAAACCAAAGTGTGAGCATGTGGTTGGTGGGTAAAGAAGGGAAGTGCTAAGAGAGACAGACTGGAGCCACATTATGCAGGGCCAAATTTTCCAGGCTGAAGAATTTAGACTTATCTTCTGACAAACTATTAAATTTCTGTGTTTACTTTTTAATGTATTCATATATGTATACATATATAATTTTTGCAGTATGAAGGGTTTGAACCTAGTGCCTCACACATGCTAGGGAAGTGCTCTACCACTGAGCTGAACCCCCAGTCCCTTTATTTTTTGAGACAGGGTCTTGCTAAGTTGCACAGACTGCCTATGGCCTTGAACTTGAGATCTTCCTGCCTCAGCCTCTCAAGTAGCTGGGGTTACAGGCATGTGCCAGGGGGCCCAGCTCCATATTTACTTTTAGAAAGTTGACTCTAATATGAAATAAGAAAGCAGGATTAGAGGCTGTAGGAATTGGACTGTTTTGTGTGCCTCTGTTCTGTTCTCTGTGTGTTACTTTGGCTCACTTTTTACATAATTCCTGAATGTAGTTTCCAGAAGTTTCTCTGATCATCTCTTCCTGACTGGCCCAAGACCCCTGCTCTTTCTTCTATGGCATCCTTTTATTGTCCGCTGTTATAGTACTACCCTGTTAGAATTCCACTTTAAGGACATGGTCCACATGTTATTTTTTGTGATCCCAGGGCCTAGCAAAGTGACTGTCCCATATTAGATATTTGTTTAGTAATTATTTGAATGAAGTGAAAGCTATAAGTCGTTCAACTAATTGATAAGAAAGCCTTGGAAATAATCTGTATGATTTCATATGGGTAGAGGGATATCTTTAAAGTGAGTGAATTTGAGACACTTCTATGGGAGACAAAAAATGATGAAACACTGTCTTTGAAACATGTAAACAAATCCAGTAGGATTTTAGATGATATGAGAGACTTATGTATATGGTATGGTCAATCCTGTCTGATGGAATAAGTAGGAAAGATTTCGTAGAAGATGTAACTTGAGTTACCACCAGTCTGTTGATTTTTGTAAGGCTAGAGCAGGGAAGACTTTTGTAAGGCAGCAGCAGGTCTTCAGCGGAGGGTCAGTATAATCTAATCAAAGGTAAACCGAAGTTTAAGGTATCAGAAAAAGTTATTTAGCAAGAAAAGGTAAACAGGAGCCAGATTAGAGACCTTAAAAGAATTTGGACTGCACTGAACAAACAGTGAGCAAACAGATGTGTTTGTCAGCTCTGTAGTACTATGACAAAATTCCTGAGATAAACATTTTGAAGAGGAAAGGTTTATTTGGCTCACATTTTGGGAAGTTTTGGTTCATTATCAGCTGGCCCCACTCCTTTTGGGCCTATGGCAAGAAGTGTGTGGTGTAGCAAAGCTGTTTCCTCTCTCTTTAGCTTTCTGACCATTGAGGTAGAAAGGGTCCCCTTCAAAGGGATATTCCTAAGGACTTAACTTCCTCCCTCTACACTCCACCTTTTAACAGGTTCCACCACCTCCCAAAAGCACCACAGGCTGGCAAGCAAGCCTTTTACACATGGGCCTTTTGGGGATACTTACCCAGAACAAAACAACTGACAAAATTTGATGCATAATTTTGGGTGAAAATAAACCCTAAAATATGAACTCACCACTTGAAAACTATAAAAAGCTAAAATAATATCTTATTAGCAAACAGCAGTAGGTGCAATAAACCCCTAAAGAACTTCAGATAATGAAGTTGCCAGAGACTATAAGTATAGTTAAAATGATGATAGACATAAGGAAGGAATCAAAACCCTAACACTAGGATAAGAGAACAGGGAGGATTTCAAAAATAAATAAAACTGTAAATGAAAGATATAGTTGCTATAAATAAGTTTTACATCAGGTTAGCTATAACTAAAGAATTAGGTGACTGAAAGATAAGACTCTGAGTAAATTACCAAGCAATGGAGAATAAGAAGTGGCACAGGTAATACAATGAAAAGGTCCTCACACAACATACTTCTAAAAGGGGAAAACAGGCAAAAGCACATCCACTTTTAGTATCTTTAGGAGAGAAAAGGTAATGTTTAGAAAGCAAGATCCTAAATCTAGATGTGTCTTATGAAATAAAATTGGAGAATACCAGTGTTAAACATGAGATCCCCCCCCGTGTCGCTAGCACTCAAGAAACCCAAGGTTGCATGTGCTGGGTAAGTGTTCTACCACCCCAGCCCAGGGAAACATAAGATCTTAAAAGCTTCCAAAGAGAACAGATAAATTACCTAAAAAGGAATGACCATTAAGTTAATAATAGGTTCTTTGAACAGCAGCATGAGAAGATAATGGGCTAAAATCTTTAAATCTTTTGGCTTGGAATTCTATAGTAACCTAGACAATCACTCAAAAATGACGGTGAAAGGCTGGGAGTGTAAGCTCAGTGTCAGAACACATACATAGCATGTCCAAGGCCCTAACATTGTTTAAAAAACAAAACAAAACACATGATGATGAAAACATTTTCATGCTGATTTAAGAAACTATTAAAGGGTGGTGTATTTTAGGAAAATAAAACCAATCGGAAAGAATGTGAAAATAGGAATAATGAACAAAGATAATTCATTTAAGTTACTATTGGCTTTTTAGGACAATAATAAGAATGATTTGCATAGTTTAAAAAGAAAAAATGGAGATCTGGGATATAGCTCATTGGTAGAGCACTCACCTACATGTGCAAGATCCTGGGTATGATCCCAGCACCACACACACACACACACACACACACACACACACACACACGCACACACACACGAAATGTACTAGACAGGAATAGTCTATTGGAGTTTGTTGTTGTTTTGGTTTGTTTGAGACAGGTTCTCACTATCCCAGGCAGGTGATTCTTCTGCCTCAGCCTCTCAAATGCTAGGATTACAAGTATGTGCCACCCACGCCCAGCTCTATTGGAATTTTATATTGATTATTTTAGACTTATCATAGACTGTTAAAGGCAGTCACCAAATAATGCAAATAAAAGCTAGGTGTAGTGGCACACTCTTGTAATCCTAGCACTTTGGAGGCTGAGGCAGGAAGAGCTCGAGTTGAAAGCCAAATTAAGGTAGATCGTGAGACCCTGTCTCTAAGAAACAACAAAAGAAAATAATACAAAGGAAAAGTCCTCCCAGTAGAAAGAATCTCCCAGCACAAAGTAATTAGTTTCTGGATTTGAAAGGCTCAGACAAAAGGGTTGAGAATTCCAGGCCAGAGGTAGCTTGTGCAATTTAGGAGGATCCTGTCTCAAAATAAAAAAAAATTAAAAAGGGGTTGGGGGTACAACTCAGTGGTAGAGCCCCTGCTGACCCCTGGACTCAACCCCCTAGTACTGCAAAAAGAAAAGAAAGGAAGGAAGGAAGTAAAAGAAAAACCAGCTCCTGGATTAAATACTTGTTTATTCATTACATGCTTATAGGAAATAATGAAAATCTCTTATCACCCGTCCCCAATAAGCTAAAGAGCCATAAACACACACACACACACTCTCTCTCTCTCTCTCTCTCTCTCTCTCTCTCTCTCTCTCTCTCTCTCTCTAACTGAAACCAGAATGGGGAGCAAAAGCAAGTATGAAAACCAGGGTACACTCATTACTTTATGTCTGCTTGCAAGAAGGGGCTCTGAACCTGAGTTTTCTTCATTAAGCAGGGATCTCTGAAGGAGGGTAGAACATCTGAGAAGAAGCTTCCCAAAGTTAAACTTTCTAAAGGGTAGGATAAAATATGAATTTAGTTAGAAATCATCAAACGTACATGGAAACAATCCACCATAAGTGAGAATTAGCAGAAACAATATAATCAATTCAATAAATGCAGAAAAAAGTATTGGATAAAATTCAGCATCCACTCATGAAGTTTTAGCAAATAACAATAAAAGTAAGTTTCCCTAGCACACACAGACTTTGAGAGGTGATATCCCAAATCCTAAGCTGGTCACTACCTGCTGTACCCATGGAACAGAACTGAAGAGCACTGCAAAAGTTTTGAAAGCAGAACTAACATTGGAACCACAACCCATAGAAGGCTGATCAGAACTTATAGTTTGGACACAAACAGATTGATCGCCTGTTAATACAAGAATATAAAAAATTCTCTATAGGACTTAAGACCCAGAGTCTCATAGCATAATATTGAAAATGTCCAAAATTACTTGGCATACAGAGAACCTGAAAATTCTCAACTTTTATGGGAAAGACTATCAGCAGATGTCAACATGTAGATAACACAGATGTCTGAATTATGTGTAGAGACTTTAAAGGAACTATGATTAGAATGTTCCAACAAGTTAGGGTGTGTCCTCTTAAAATAAATGGGAAGATATAAACTCTTATAAAAAAAGAGAACTCATCCTTTTTATCAGGAGGAACCCACCTTCAGAATAACTAACTCACTCTTGCAATAACAGCATTAATCCATTTATGAGGGCAGAGATCGCATAACCTCTTAAAGGTCCTACTCCTTAACACCGATGTGTTAGGGATAAAGTTTCTAACGCATGAACTTTGAGGCACAGCTTTAAACCATCCATATATATGGAAAATCCTAAGGAATCATCCAGGCATGCTGGTATATGCCTGGAATTCCAGCACTCAGAGACTGAGACAGGAGGATCACAAATTCAAGGCCAACTTGGGCTACTTGGTGAAACCCTGCCTCAAAATTTAAAAAGGAAGCCGGGTGCAGTGGTGCACGCCTGTAATCCCAGCAACTTGGGAGGGAGAGGCAGGAGGATCGCAAGTTCGAGACCAGAGGCAGTCTGCATAATTTGGTGAGACTGTTTCAAAAAAGTAAAAATATGGGCACGGGGTGCAGCTCAGTGGTACAGCACTTGGAAAGCATGCAAGCGAGAGGCCCTGAGTTCAACCCCCACCCCAGTACTGCAAAACAGTAAATAAATAACATTAGATTTAAAAAGGGACGGGGATACTGCTCTTTGGTAAAGCACTTGCCTACCATGTGCAAGGCCCTGGGTTCAAACCCTTCCCCCCTGTACTAGGAAGGAAGGGAGGGATAGAGAGAAGAGGGAAGGTCAATCCTAAAGAGTCCACCAAAATAGATATAAGATCAATATACAAAAATTAATTGTATTTCCAAACAATAGTAATAAATAATCTGACGATGAAATTAAGGAAACAATTCTATTTATACTAAAATATCAAGTATAAAGTCCTTAGAATGGGGACTGACTGCCAATGGGTTCTAGGTATCTTTTAGGAAGGAATAAAAATGTTGTGAAATTCGATTGTGGATGGTTGCACACCCCTGAAGATACGTTAAAAGACTAAATTGTATACTTTAAATGGGCCAATTGTATTGTAAATGAATTATATCTCACAGCTATTTTTTTCTTAAAAAATATTAGAATGGATTTTAACAAATGACTCATTCCATATAGTAAAAGGATGATTAAAGATATGTCATGAAAACTAATGCAAACGAAAGTGGCTAAGTTAATACACCAAATAGCACTCAGAGCAAAGATTATCATAGAAAAAGAGGGATACTACATGATAGTTCAACAAGACAACATAGCAATACAAATATATATACAGCTCACAAAAGAACTTCAAAGTACACATGTAAAAAACAAATTGAAAAGATAAATAGCCAAATCCATAAGCAAGTTGAAGTTAGTACACCTATCTCAGTATATAATAGAACTTGTAGTCAGAAAAATCAACAAAATTATAGAAAATGTTAACATCAGCCAGGTGTGGTGGTGCACACCTATAATCCCTGCGACTTGGGAGGTAGAGGCAGAAGGATTGCAACTTTGAGGCCAGAGGCACCCTGCATACCTTAGCAAGACTCTATCTCAAGATTTTAAAAAGGGATTAGGGGTGTAGCTCAGTAGTAGAGCATTTTCAGAAGTAAGCATGAGGCCCTGGGTTCAACCCCTTTCTATTGCAAAAGAAAGAAAAAATGTTAACACCAGCAACCAGTGGGATCTAATCAACATTTTTGGAACACTTCACCAGATAAGCTATAGAATGAACATTACTTTCAAGTCCACAAAGAACACTCAACAAAGAAAAAACACTTCCAGATCATATAAACATGAATGAATGAAATTATACATACTGTATACATAGTGTATACATAGCTTTCATACTGAAATTAGACTTGAAACCAATAATAGAAACACAACAAGAAAATCTCCAAATATGTGGAAAAGTAAACAGAATCACTAAGAAATAATTCATTTGCCAAAAAGGAAGTTTTAGGGAAATCAGAAAATATTTTGGACTAACAAGTGGAAATAGAGACTATCAAATTTTGTGTGATGGAACTAAAATATCAGTGAGTGAAATATTAATGAGAGGGAAATTTGCAGCATTAAGAACTTGTAGTAGAAAAGAAGAAAGGTCTCAAAGCAATGTTTATTCCTTTAAAAACTAGCAGGAAAAAGAACAAAATAAGCCCAAAGCAGGGCAGTAGAAAGGAAATAATAAAGAGTAGAAACCAGCCACGTGTGGTGGTTCATCCTTATAATCCCAACTACTTGGGAGACTGAGGTGGGCGAATTTCAAGGCCAGCCTAAAGTATCTGTCTCTCCCTCTCTGTGTGTGTGTGTGTGTGTGTGTGTGTGTGTGTGTGTGTGTGTGTGTGTGTGTGTGTGTGTGTGTCTGTCTCTCACTCACAGACACACACAGTAGAAATCAGTGAAATTGATAATCCTGTAGCAATGGGTCAGGGGAGAAAGGAGAGTAGTTGGAGATGAGATTACAGAAATCATGGAGGACTGATTATGGCCTTGCAAACCATGGCATTCATTCTGAGTGAGACAGGAAGCCTCTACAGATGAGTGATTTGACCCAACTATTTAATTTTTCCATTTATGGTATTGTTGGGGACCAAATCCATTACCTCACACATACTAGAGAGGCATTCTACCACTAAAGCTGTACCTCCAGCTCTGGCTGACATTTTAAGAAGACTGATTGTTGTATGGAGAATAGACTGTAATAAAATAGGAGTAGAAAAAAGGAGACCAGTAGAAAGTATTGTGACTGTCCAGTGAAGAGGTGATTGTGAGCTGAGATTGAGGCAGGAGGTTTGAGAGTTTGAGACCAGCATCAGCTACATAGCAAGATCTTGTCTCAAAGGAAAAACATCCCCAGCACCAACAAAAGGAAAAAAAAAAAGTCAATGTGTCACGACTGGAGTGGCAGCAGTAGGGGTGATGAGGGTGGGTAAGATTATGGATATATATTTAAAATAGAGACAAGGATTTGCTTATGAATTAGTGATGGGTTCTAAAAAAAAAAGAGAAAGGATAACATCAGAATTTTTGGTGTAAGTCACTGGCAGAATGAAGTTGGTATTTACTGAAAAGGGGAAAGCTACTAGAGACAGAAGGATCTCTAACATTAGATTTTGGATGTGTAAAGTTTGAGGTACCTATTGAGTGAAAATGTTCAATACAAAATTGGAATATAGGAGGCAAGTTAAGGAGAGAGATTGGGAAAAAAATCATTTGGAGGGTCATCAGTGTACATCAGGATATCCAGACCCATAGAGATCACCAGAAATAGAATGTAGGTTGTGGTTGTTAAGTTGTGTAGATAGAGAAGTCAAAAAGACTCCTCATGCTATTGCTCACCAAAGTTGTGTTGGGAGGAAGAATACAAAACAATGGCAAATAGTACTACTGTGTAATAAAAATAAAGTAATATACATGGAAATGATATACAACTTATATAATGGGACTCTTTAAGGAAAAGGGATTAGGGTAACATTTCAGTATATCTGTAATTTTAATATACCTGAAATAAATGTGCAATATTAGCCTCTGCTGATTCTTGGTATTAGTGCATAGATATTTTACATACTTATGCTCACAATGTTTCATAATTTAAAATTAAAAAAGAAATGGGCATAGCATTTCAGTGTCATGCTAGGTTGGCTATTGGAGACCGAGGCTGGTTTATTTACTTATTTATGACCTGTTCTTGCTATGTAACCCAGACTGGCCTCCCAAGTGCTGGGATTATAGGCATGCACCACCACACCAGGCTCATGCAGGCATTTAGAGTGCATCCACCCCCGATGTACTCAATCATTAGGGAATACAGATTGGAATCTGCAGTCACCAAACCTCTCTAGATATTTCTGATACATAGGCAAGTTTAAGAGCCACCATAAATGTTCTACAAATGCCTAAAACAGAGCCCTGTAGACTGTCACCTCCCTTGTTCTCTGTGTGGAAATTCTGTAAATAGAGTCCATATTTACCTTAGCTTTTGGTGGGAACACTGTCTAGAGAAAGGGGAAGCTGGAGAAGAATTTTAAACAGGTCATGGTGAAACACATGAAAGAACTGAAAGTATTTGGCCTAGAATAAAGAAGACCTGTGGGCTGGGATTTAGCTCAGTTGGTAGAGTGCTGTGCTGCAGTCTCTGAGGTCCCGAGTTCAATTCCCAGCACCCCAAAAATGGGAGAAGGATGTGGCAATCCACTCCCAGGGCAATCCCGAAACAATCAGCCATTGAAAACCCTATGAGGGTCCCTATGAGTCGGATACCGACTCGACAGCACCTAACAACAACAACAAAGAAGACCTGTAGTAAGAGTCAAATATAAAGTGGGGCATGAATACATTATTGGGGTTAGGCTTAAATTTCTCTAGCTTCACTGGGTAGAAGCAGCTTTAGGTCTAAATGAAGAGGAGCTCTCACTGTTCAATAATTTGTTTACTTTTTAGAAGTAGTAGGTATCTTATTTCTGGAAGTAGAAGTCTCGAGGGATATTAGGGAATTCCTGTATGGATTGGAAGGTTTGCATAAATTTAATGAAAGATCTCTTTTGTCTTTTGAAAGTTCCCTCTTAGTAAAAAAAATACTTTTCTATCCCTGTTCCTATGAGCCCCATTTTACTAAGTCCCACTTCTTCAACTCTGAGATAGTTGCCTCTTTTGTTAAATAATTTTACTTATTGCTGACAAGCTGTACATTTTGATAGTAGTATTGCTAATCTTGTTTTTATTTTGTTTTGTTTTGAGACAAGTCTTGCTGTGTGGCCCACGCTGGCTTCAAACTTGAGATCCTCCTGTCTCAGCCTCCTGAGTGCTGGGATTGTAGATGTGCACCACCATGCCAGTTTCTAATTTTGTTTCTTTCTGAGAACTATAGGCTTCTCTTCTGCTATAGAGTTGAAGGTTTAAAAAAAAAAAGATTGATTTTTGTGGGTTGTTTTGATTTGTTTTTTAAGACAGGCTGTTGTGTAGCCCAGGCTGGCCTCAAATTTGTCTTAATCCTCCTGTTTTAGCCTATCAAGTGCTGGGATTTTAGGCGTGCACCCCATGATGCCTGGCTTAACTTTTTAAGTGAACACCACTGACTCTGTTTAGATAAAGAATATAGTACCTTGTTAATTAATGAAATTCTCCATAATGGAGCCATCTCTCCTATAGGGGAAACAGATGTTTTATAACTCTTCGTGGGCCTTGTACCTACAAAGGCACTCTGTATATTTATTCAGTGTCTGATTTTCTTTTCAGGTAGTCATAAACTAAAGAGTAACTAGAGTGCAGCACATCATTATAATGATACATGTAAAAAAGGAATTCCTTGATATAATAGTTTAGGTGTCAGGTAGATTTTTTTGTTTTGTTGTTTTTTGTTTATTTTTGGGTTTTTGAGACAGTGTCTCCCTGTGTTGCCCACGCTCATCTCAAACTCCTGTACTCAAGTGATAGATTCTCCTGCCTCAGCCTCCCAAGTAGCTGAGACAGTAGGTGTGTACCACCACGCCAGGCTAGATTATTGTACTTTGTGTTTTCTCAGTTATTTTGGTTTTGGCAGTACTATGGGGAATTGAACCCAGGGCCTCACACATGATAGGCAAGTGTTCCACCACTGAGATGCATCCCCAGCTGTTTTTTTATTTTTTATTTGTAGACGGTCTCATTAGGTTGCATAGGCTGCCCCTGGCCCTGAACTCGGTCTGTATACCACAGTGCTTGGCTACCATATTTTTAACCTGATACTAACAGTGGTTTAGGGCTGCTGGACAGGGTAGCACACACCTGTAATCTCAGCATTTGGGAGGCTGAGGCAGGAAGATAACAAGTTTGAGGCCAGCCTGGGCTGCACAAGGAAACCCTGTCTAAACAAAGGAAAAATAATGGAAGAGGGGCACAGGGGTGGGTGGGAGAGAGGGAAAGAATGAAAGAGAAAACAGCTTAGCAATTTCTTTTTGTAAAGGCATTCTCATTACCAGCATTAACAGAGTTCTATTTTTCACAGAAAAATTTTGAAAGACCTCTCTTCTGAAGATACACGAGGCAGAAAAGGAGATGGAGAAAACTCTGGAGTTTCTGCTGTCAGTTCTATGTCTGTTCCAACTCCCATCTATCAGACTAGCAGCGGACAGTACAGTATGTAGAGGAATTGTTTCCACATGGTGGACACGTAGAACTTTTCTGTGCAAAATAGTGGTATATAAAGACTGTCATACTTTCATAGTTTAATTATTAAAGGATAATACTTTGAGCCAAGAATAATGCATTCATAATGAATTCAGCATAATCTCATTCCTTACAATCATTTTGTGAGGTAGGCAATTAACAATTTATGAGGTGAGCCTTGGAAAGTTAGATAATGTTCTTAAAGCCATACAGCTTGAGGTGATGAAGCCAGGATTCAATTAGGTTTGTCTGAGTCTAGACAGAATTTTCCCCCAAACCACATTGCCTCTTACAGACTGCTCTTTTGGACACTAACCAGTTATGTCCGTGATGGACATAACTTAATTCCAGTGGAAATTAGTATTTGGATTAGTTACATAATAAAAGATTAAACATGAACATTGGATTTTCAGTTTAAGGTTAAAGAATCAGAAAGAGAATCAGAAAGAGAATTCAGACTTTGCATGTGATTTACAGCATGCCCACCATAAATAATCAGGGGCTGATCAACTTTAATAACTCACTAAATGTCTATATCTATAAATATTGATATTAAGATTAGTCAGTATATAGAACAAAGTGAGCATCTACTTGTATAAAGAATCCAAACAAAATCCTTTTGCTTATTATAATAACATTTGACGAAACGAACAAGACATAATGAACTAGTCCTCTCAACACATTTTTTTCCCATTTGGTACTAGGGGTTGAACCCAGGACCTCACACATGCTTTGCAAGCACTCTACCTCTGAGCCCACTGTACCCCTATCCCATTTTTTACTTTTTATTTTGAGACAGAGTCTCACTAGGTTACACAGGCTGCCTCTGGCCTCAAACCTTCAATCCTCCTGCCTCTGCCCCCCAAGTAACTGGGATTACAAAGTGGCACTACACCCAGCTAGTCCTCTCAATATTTTAAAGTTCAACTTTTAAGTTTTGCTTCCATTTTTATGAAAAAAATTTTGATCATACTACAGAGTTGACCAAATTGTATAACAGACAACACACATACATGTATGTATATTTTTTCAAACTGTCTTGGTGATATTTGAATTTGATGTTTATTCTTAAAGACTTTTCCATCTCTGAGATTTCCACCATGTTTTCCTTTGGTAGTTCCTTGGTTTCATTTTTTAACTTTTCAATCTTTGATCCATCTTAAATTTATTTTGGTGTAAGGAGTTTGGAGGAATGAATCCAACTTTTTTTTTTTTCTTTCCAATTTCCTACCCCTTTCATGGGAGTTACACCATTTTCATATTTCAGTCTGTCTCTAGCTCCTTAAATTTAGGATGAAGGCAGTATTTAATATGTTCCATACATAATTACTTTATGTTATACTAATATAGTTTAGGGTTCTTTTTTTTCCAGAATTTTCTTGGCTATTTAAAAATATTTCTTGTTTGATTTATACTACTTTTTTGGGTTTTATAAGTTTTGACAAATGTGTGGAGTTGTGACACCACCCATTACAATTGAGATTTAGTTCTGTCACCCTAAGAAATCCACTTGTGCTACCCATTTATAATTTCTGCCTCTACTCCTCAACTTAATCTATAAATCTAAGTGGCTCTAGGCATAAAATATACGTTCTGTCTGACCACCTCTCAGCATCTGCAAGCACCATGCCACCTTGGTTTAAACTCTATTCTGCATTACTGCGGGAGCCATCCAGTTCATCATCCTGCCTCCATTTGTGGTGTGATAATCAGTTCTCCAGACTGTGGCTAAAGTGATTTATTTACAGTGTCAACTAGGTCACATCACTCCTGCTTAAACCTTCCAGTGACTTTCTGTTTAGAGTAAAATCCAAATCCTATAAGACATTACATTCAGTATCTTGGCCTTGCCTAATCACTCTAGATGGCATTGTGGCCACAAACTTTCCTGTTGTACCTCCAGCCCATAAAGCTTGTTTCTACTTCAGGGTCTTTGGAGTTGTCATCCCCTCTGTCTGACATGTTCTTCCCCCAGAGAGTCACATGGCTTCCATCCTCACTCCTCTGCCTAAATGTCACCTTCTTGAAGGGATGGATAACTCTTTTAAAAGTACATTTGAGCTTTAGTTTTCTTTTCTCCTCCATAGTATTCTTGATAGCAATTACATGTAATTATAACTTAGCTTATTAGTGAACTTTTCTCTCCACTATTGAGTGCTTGAAATGTGGCTGGTAAGACCAAGAAACTGAATTTTTTGTTTTGTTTAATTTTTTCCTAACAACCACATGGAGCTAATGACTCAAAAATGAAAATTCTGTATTTTCACACAGATTTATCCTCAAAACATGTATCTACAGATACACATATTTTGACATGTTACATTATCACTTGGTATGAGTGTAGGAAAAGACAGAAGGATGTATACCAGGAATAATTGTTACCTCAGGATGTGAAGAAGGGTGGTCACCTCCATCCTGAGGTAAACAAACAGGGCTAAATAATGGAACTTTTTGTGAAAAATGTTTGTTGGGAGCTAATGTGATCTATACATGGCTTTCTGGTGACTCTTCCCTAGAAAGTGAATGAATACATTGCTTAAATATCAGTCTCGTAGTAACATGTAATACATTTAACAGTCGTAGCAACCCAAATTATAGCTAAGAAACTAAATATGAAGAAGTCTTATTTTTTATAATATAACCATTTATTTTGTTTGAAGTTTTTACATAGGTTGATGTAATCTGTTTGAAAATATTTTTTAAGTTACAGTGTTTTTAATGCTTTTGAATAAAAATTTTAAGGTTTATATTTCCTTCTCTTTTTTTCTTTCAAAGTTGGCCAATGGTGTTCTATTCTAATGCCCCAGAATTTCTATAACTTTAGTGATTAGCATGGAGCACCCCATGGATATGAAAATGTGCCATTTTTACAATCAGTTATGTATTGTACAACTTGAGACTGAATTTCAGGTAGTACATCTGAACTGTAACATTTTATAAAGATATGCAGTTTTATTTTAGTTCACTACTCTAGTTCACCCAAAGTGCTCAACAATTTTATCAAGTAGTAGTGCATTCAAACCTGTTTTTAAAAATAATGTTTGGTTTTTTTCACCCCTTTGAATTAGTATATTGCACAGCCTCACAATAGCTATTTTCTCTCTTTGGTTAAAGTTGCTATTGCCCCAAATGGAGCTTTACAATTGGCCAGTCCAGGCACAGATGGAGTACAAGGACTTCAGACATTAACCATGACAAATTCAGGCAGTACACAGCAAGGTACTATTCTCCAGTATGCGCAGACCTCTGATGGACAGCAGATACTTGTGCCCAGCAACCAGGTGGTTTTACAAAGTAAGTATGCTGAACTGTCCATAGAAATAATGTCCCAAAGAGCCAGGTGTGGTCATGCATACCTGTAATCCCAGCACTTGGGAGGCTGAGGGCAGGAGGATTGAGTTTGAGGCTAGCCTGGGCTACATAGCAAGTTTAAGGCCACCCTGAGCTACATATAGCAAAACCATGAATCCAAAAAGGAAAAAAAAAAGTATCCCAAAGTATTTAGAAAGACAGTTATTAACTCACTTTTGTGACCATACAGCTCCTTCAGGAGATATGCAGACATATCAGATCCGTACCACACCTTCGGCTGCTTCACTACCACAGACTGTGGTGATGACGTCTCCTGTGACTCTTACATCTCAGACAACTAAGACAGATGACCCCCAGTTGAAAAGAGAAATAAGGTTGATGAAAAACAGGTGGGTAGCAAAATTATATTACCAGAATGTTGGTAAGGCTTTTGCAAATCTCAAAACATACTCGAATTATTACTTGGAACTGTGTAATTATAAATAAGGAGGAAGTATATATCAGCTTTATTTTACTGAGTATTACCGTACCGTCTGATTCATTCCCCATGGATCAGTGAGTCCTATTGGTCAGGTTCTTTATTTAATATGGTAAATGACAGTGATACTGCATCCTTTGAAATAGCATTATTAGGCAAAGCTTTTCAAACAGCAATTTATTCTGCCTGGATGCTGATGGATCAGAGTGATGGTTGCTGAAAGATAGGCTGGCTGTGGGAATTTCTTAAAATAATAATGGTCAGGGGGCCAGTGGCACAATGGATCGGAGGATTCTAAAATAAGACAACAATGTATTTTGTCACATTGAGTGACTCTTCTTTTAATGAAAGATATCTCTGTAGCATGCAGTGCTGCTTAATAGCATTTTTGCCACAGTAGAGCTGCTTTCAGAATTAATCAGTCCTCTCAACCCCTGCCTCTGATTTATCAACTAAATCTGTGCATTATTCTAAATCCTTTGTCATTTCAACAATGTTCACACCATCTTCACCGGGAGTAGATTCCACGTCAAGGAAACACTTTTTTTGCTTATCTGTTACAATTTTATCTTACTATGAGATCACAACAATTCAATCACATCTTCAAGATCCACTTTTAATTCTGTTCTCTTGCTATCACCTCCTCCAGTGAGGTTCCCCACCATCCCTTGCTCAGGATCAGTTCCAGGACCTCACACCTGCTAGGCCTGTGCTATATACCCTGAGTCCATTCCTGCACTAAATTTTTGAACCCCTCAAAGTCATCCATAAGGGTTAGAATCAACTCCCAAACTCTTGGTAATATTGATATTTTTAGCTCTTCCCATGTGTATTAGCTGTCATCACGCCAGAAAAACCAACCCAAACAAACTTAGGCGGAAGAGATATTTATTGGGGGCTCAGAGGAATCAGTTCGTAATGGTGGCTAGGCAGGTGTGGCAGTGGCAGGGCCCGTGGTCAGCAACCTTGGATCTTCATTAACTGCAAGTGAGGTGGCTGCAGGTCTGGGGTAAAAACCTCCAAAGCTCTACCCCCAGTTACATCACTTGCACAGACCTAAGGTCTGCCTCCAAAGTCCTCTGACCTTCATAACCAGCACCAGTAAATGGGGACCAAAGGTTAAAGCATATGTATGACCATTCATATGCTTAATGTGCTTAATATTCAAACCATGACACTGGCTTTTGTTTGTTTGTTTGTTTGTTTTGCTGTACTGGGGGTTGAACCCAGGGCCTTGCGCTTGCATGCTTTTCAAGTACTGGACCACCGAGCTGCACCCTCAGCCCATTTTTTTACTTTTTTGAGACAGGGTCTTGCTAAATTATGCAGACTGCCTCTGGTCTCAAACTTGAGATCCTCCTGCCTCTTCCTCCCAATTGCTGGGATTACAGGTGTGTGCCACTGCACCCAGCTCTACAGTGTTCTTAATGGCATTTAGAATGGTGAATCCTTTCCAGGTTTTCAGTTTACTTTGCCCAGATCCATCAGAGGAATCACTATCTATGACACCTGTAGCCTTACAAAATGTATTTTCTAATAAGACTTGAAAGTTAAAATTACTCCTTGATTCATGAGCTACAGAATGGATGTCATGTTAACAGGTGCAAACACAACATTAATCTCATTATACAGCTCCACCAGAGCTCTTGGGTGATCGGGTGCATTATCAGTGAGTACTGATATTTTGAGAGAAGTCTTTTCTGAGGAATTGTTCTTAACAGTGGCTTAAAATATTCTGTAAACTGGGCTGAGGGTGCAGCTCAGTGGTACAGCACTTGGAAAGCATGCAGGCGCAAGGCCCTGAGTTCAAACGCCAGTACCACACACACACAAAAAATTCTGTAAACCATGTTGTAAACAGATGTGCAGTCATCCAGGCTTTGTTCTCCATTTATAGAGCATAAGCAGACTAGATTTAGTACAGTTTTTGTTCGTTTGAGATAGGATTTTGCTATGTAGACCAGGCTAGCCTTGAACTTGCATTGATCCTCCTGCTTCAGCCTCCCAAGTACTGGAATTACAGGCATGCACCACCACTCCCTGCTCTAGAGTTAGTATTTTTTTTTTTTTTTTTGTACTGGGGGTTGAACCCAGGGCCTTGCGCTTACATGCTCTGCAAGTGCTGGACCACTGAGCTGCACCCTCAGCCCATTTTTTTTTTTTTTTACTCTTTTGAGACAGGGTCTCGCTAAATTACTCAGACTGCCTCTGGTCTCGAACTTGTGATCCTCCTGCCTCCGCCTCCTAAGCCGCTGGGATTACAGGTGTGTGCCACCGCACCTGGCTTTTAGAGTTAGTATAATTCTTAAGGGCCCTAGGAATTTTGGAATGGTGAGTGAGTACTGGCTTCAGCTTCACTGGCTGCATTAGCTCCCAATAAGGGAGACAGCCTGTCCTATGAAGCCAACCACTGATTTCTCACTAGCTATGAAAATCCTAGATAGTGCATGTCTTGTTTGTATATAAATCTATATGTAGATACACACATCCAGATTTTGCCTTAAGGACAAAACATGATACTTCTCTCCTTTTCCCCCATTACTCCTCTTTAGCCCCTCATCTTCCCCCACAAAGGCCTCTTCTACTTTCATGACCTGTATATTTTAATATTGAATATATGTATATATATATATTTTGTAGCTTGTTGCAATACTTTATTCTTTTATATTATTATTGTTGTTTTTATTGGATTTTTTATTGGAAATTTTGAATGTACACCTTAATGTGATTCATTGTGACATTTCCATATATGCATTTTGTTGTACATTATTCATATAAGTTCCCCCTTACCCTCTGTGTGCTTCCGCCCCCCATCCCACCCCCCCATCAAAGACTTCTCTTCCATTTACTTGTCTTTTTATGGTAATATTTTTCTGTATATCCTTGGGTTCCAGTTCTGTTTAAGTTAGAAACTTTTTTGTAGTGAACTTTCTTTTTACAATGTCAGAACTATTACATGAATTTTCTAGACCGTCTATAATAATACCATTCTTAGCTTTTTTTCTTTTATTATGATCCAACCTTTGTGTAGGATTTTTCCTTATAGTTTTGATTCAGCTCCCACATATGAGTGAGAACATGTGGTATTTCTTTTTCTGAGCTTGTGGTCGTTCACTTAAAATAATTTTCCCCAATTCCATCCATTTTGCTACGAATGACATTATTTCTTTTTTCTTTTTTCTTTCTTTCTTTTTTTTGATTGCTGAGTAGTATCCCATTGTGTATATGTACCATAGTTTTTTTACCCATTCTTCTGTTGATGGGCACTTTGGTTGATTCCATATTCTTGCTATTGTGAAAAGTGCTGCATTGAACATGGAGATGCAGGTGTCTGTGGTATGATGACCCATCTCCCTTTGGGTAAATTCCCAATAGTGTTATAACTGGGTCATACGGTAGATTAATTTTTAGTTTTTTAAGATACCTCCATATTGATTTCCACAGTGGTTGGACTAATTTACTGCTCCACCAACAATGTAAGAGTGTTCCCTTTTCTCTGCAACCTCGCCAGTATTTGCTGTTATTTGTTTTATTGATCTTGGCCATTCTTACTGGTATAAGGTGAAATCTCGGAGTGGTTTTAATTTGCATTTCCCTAATGGCTAGGGATATTGAGCATTTTTTCACGTGTTTCATGGCTTTACAGACCTCTTCATTTGAGTCCTGTCTATTCAGTTCCTTTGCCCATTTGTGTATTGGGTTGTTTTCTTTGGAATTTTTTTTTTTAAGTTCTTTATAAATTCTGGTAGTTAGACCTTTGTGTGATGTATAGGATGTGAAATTTTTTTCCCATTCAGTGGGGGGTTTCCTTGACTCTGTTGTTTCTTTTGCTGTACAGAAGCTTTTTAATTTCATGTAATCCCATTTATCTAATCTTGTTGCAATTTCTTGAGCAATTGGAGTCCTATTAAGGAAATACTTTCCTATGCCTATATGATATTGGGGCTGGGATTTGGCTCAGCTGGTAGAGTGCTGCGCTGCAGTCTCTGAGGACCCGAGTTCAATTCCCAGCACCGCAAAGATGGGAGAAGGGCCTGGCAATCCACTCCCAAGGCAATCCTGAAACAGCCATTGAAAACCCTATGAGGGTCGCTATGAGTCAGATACCAACTCGACGGCACCTAACAACAACAACAACAACAATATGATATTGAATATATATTGAAGTCTAACATCCACATATGAGAGAAAGCAAGTGATGTTTGTCTTCTGAGTCTGGGTTATTTCACTTAAAATGATGAGCTTTAGTTCCAACCATTTTCCTGCAAATGCCAGTTCTCCTTTCTTTATGGCTGAATAAAACTCCATGGTGTAGGTTGTTGTTAGGTGCTATTGAGTCAGTTCCGACTCATAGGGTTTTCAATGGCTGATTGCTTTCTCGGAAGTGGATTGCTATATCCTTCTCTCATTTTTGCAGAGCTGGGGATCAAACCTGTGTCCTCAGAGAGTATAGAGCAGCACTCTACCAAATGAGCTAACCCCCAGTCCTTCATGGTGTATATATACCACATTTTCCTTATTCATCTATCTGTGATAAACACGTAGGCTGATTCCATATCTTAGCCATTGTGAATAGCTCCACATTGAACATGGATGAGCAGGTGTCTCTATGGTATGTTGACTTATATTTCTTCAGGTATACACCCAGGAGTGGTATAGCTAGCTGGGTCATATAGTAGGTCTATTTCTAATTTTTTGAGGAACTTGCATAATGATTTCTATAGTGGCAGCACCAACCTACATTCCCTGACATTTTAGAGCAATTAAAAAATAAACATTTAATTACATTTAATTCAAAATAAAACATTTCTTCACTAAAAACTGACAGCAGGCATCACTGTTAATGAATTTGGTAACAAGACAGGGACTATTTTTTGGAGGTTCTAATAAAGGCAAAAAGAAAATATTAAAAGAAGCCGGGTATGATGGCGAACACCTGTAATCCCAGCAGCTCAGGAGGCAGAGGACGGAGGATCGCAAGTTCAAGACCACAGGCAGTCTGTGTAACTTAGCGAGACCCTGTCTTGAAAAAGTAAAGAAAATATGAGCTGAGAGTACAGCTCAGTGGTCCAGCACTTGCAGAGCATGCAAACGCAAGGCCCTGGGTTCAACCCGCAGTACCATGGGGGGAAAAAAAAAAAAGAAAATATTAAAAGAGAATTTTATTTCTTTGTTGATAATATATGATCATGTACCTAGAAAACCTAAGAGACTTGTTTAAAAATTACTAGAATGAGATGAGACTTATCTTTCTTATAGTATTTTATGACCATAGCTACATAATATTTTTAAAAGCTTGGTGAAATATAAAAATCACCCATGATTAGATGACTCTACAGGAAAGAAACAGAAATCTGTTGAGTTTAGGAATGAACCAGAATGATAAAACCATGAGATTAATAATCTCTGAAGTAGCTCCATGTTTCATCTTGGAGATGAATTCAGCGATTGATCACTATAGCTTGCATGTGCAAGGAGACTAGCGACAGAGTCTCAGACCTGTGCCGGCCAGGGAACTGGGTTATATTCTTTACAAGGTCAGTGTGCCCATAAACTGAGAAATGTCACTTAAAATTATTCTGGATTCATTGTCTCTCCTCCCCCCTTGAAGGGAAAGTACTTGAGACACAGACTTTAACTAATTTCCTTACTTTAAGTTCTAACCAAAGTTCAGAAGTCACAGAAGACCCAAAAGTTGGGCCTCTTTGTTATGTGCCACACCCTTACATAATTCTCACAAAAATCTTTGAGGTATAAATATTGTTATTCCACTTTTTCGAGCTGAGGAAATTTAGGCCTAAAGAGGTCACATGAATCACCCAACATTACACTACTTAGTAAGATAGAGGTAATTTAAACCCAGGGATCCAAGTTTTAGACTCCAAGGTTTTAGACAATACTATGCTGGCTTTCAGAAGCAAGAGTCAGCAAAAACCCACAAACAACAGGATGAGTTTTATAAAGTCTTCAGTTTTGTACTGGAGAATGGGAGAAGGAATATGTTTCATTTAAAGAAAGAAGTATGTCACTGAAAATTACCAAAGATCAAGAGATTATAAAAAATAAGCATTGGAAAGGAAAATATACAACTGTTACTATTTGCAAAGATGTATTTGTCTGCCTTAAGTATCTAAGAGAAGGCCAGGCTGTGGTGGCACACACGTATAATGCTAACACTTGAGAAGGGATGCAGGAGTGTCTTGAGTTTGAGACCAGCTGGCATACATAGTTCCAGGCTAGCCTGGGCTATATAGTGAGATCCTCTCTCACAACAACAACAATAATAAATAAACACCAAATTAAAAAATCCAGGAGGATAAACTAAAAGTATTTGAAAGATTGAAAAAGAGCCAGCTGGCTCTTTCCAACAGTGTACTGGAGCCCTTGCCAATTTAGTAAAATAGGAAAAAGGAACAAAAATTATAAGGATTGAAGTAAAACTATTCCTATTGCTATATAATTGCCTACCACAAGAAACCCTAAATGGATGTACAGGAAAATTATTAGAAGTAATGAGTTTGTAAGGTTTTTAAATACAAGATGAGTTTCCAAAAATCAATTATTTCTTTTCTCGCTCTCTTTTTTAAAGACAGGGTCTTGCTATGTATCCCAAGCTGACCTAGCACTTGCTACGTACACCAGGCTGGCTTCAAACTCTTGTCAATCCTCCTTCCTCAGACTCCCAAGTATGGGATTATAGGAGTGCACCACTACATCTGATTTTCAATTGTATTTCTTCAGCAATAAAATGTTTATAAAAATAATTATTAAGGGCCGGGTGTGGTGGCGCACACCTGTAATCCCAGCGGCTTGGAAGGCAGAGGCAGGAGGATCACAAGTTCTAGACCAGAGGCAGTCTGTGTAATTTAGCAAGACCCTGTCTCAAAAAGTAAAAAAATGGGCCAGGGGTGCAGCTCAGTGGTCTAGCACTTGCAGAGCATGCAAGCTTGAGGCCCTGGGTTCAACCCCCCAGTACCACACACACACACAAAAGCTATAATTTGTTATCAACAATAAATAAAATACATGATAGCAAATCTAACAAAAGATATAAGGACCTTTATGGAAATATTAGATTTTTTTTTTTTTTTTTGGTGGTACTGGGGGTTGAACCTGGGGCCTCGCGATTGCATGCTTCACAAATGTTGGACCACTGAGCTGCACCCTCAGCCCATTTTTTACTTTTTTGAGACAGGGTCTCGCTAAATTATGCAGACTGCCTCTGGTCTGGAACCTGCAATCCTCCTGCCTCCGCCTCTCAAGCAGCAACTCTGGGATTATAGGTGCGTGCTACTGCACCCGGCCTTTTTTTTTTTTTTTTTTTGAGACAAGGTCTTCCTATTATAGCCCAGACTGGTCTCAAACTTGGGATCTTCCTGCCTCAGCCTCCCAAGTGCTGGGATTACAGGTGTGTATCAGCACACCAGGCTACTGTAAAACATTTTTTAAAGATTTTCAGGAAAGTCTAAATAAGGAGTATATATACTATGTCCATAGATATGGGAACTCTGTATTACAAAGATGACTGTTTTTCTCCAGATAGATCCATTATATTCACTGCATTTCCAAGCAGGTTGCTTGAAGAACATGACAACATGACTCTAAACTTTATAGGAGTGAAGAGCCAAAAGATACTCTAGACAGAAATAAGGAATAATCTTGTTTAAAGCTATGGTAGTTAAAACTGTGTGATATTGTCATTAAGATAAAAATGATCAATGAAATAAAATAGCCCAGAAACCAATCTATGAACTCATGAAATACTGATAATGACAGATTGTTGTTAGGTACTGTCAAATCGTGTCTGACTCATACTGACCCTCATAGAGTTTGCAGTGGCTAATTGTTTTGGGTTTACTTCAGGAGTAGATTGCCATGTCCTCCTGTTTTTGCATTGCTGCGGATAGAACTGGGTCCTCAGAGTGTAGAGCAGCACTCTACCAACTTAGCTAAACCCCAACCCAGTAACGGATTAGGGTAAATTATTAGGATTCTTCAACAAAAGGGACCAAGAAAATTGGTAATTCATATGTGAACAAAATTACTAGATTTCCTTTTCATACCATATACCAAGTCATTTCAGATGGATTTAAAACTTAAATGTAAGGGGGAAAAAACCTTAAATGTAAAAGTTGAAAATTTTTAAACTTCTGGTGAAAATATATAATCCAATAGCCTCAGATATAGGGAAGAATTTCCTAAATAGGACAACACATACACAAAAACAACAGATTAGTGATATGACTTCATTGAGATGAACAACTTCCTGGCTGGGTGTAGTGGTACATACTTGAATCCTAGCACTTGAAAGGATGAGGCAGGAAGAGTGCAAATTTGAGGATAGCCTAGGCTACATAGTGAGTTCTAGGCCAGCCTGGGCCACAGAGCAAGACCCTGTCTCAGAAAGGAAGAAAAGATCTTGTGTTCATCAAAAAATAACACAAAGGTAATGAAAATAAAAG
This sequence comes from Pedetes capensis, assembly GCA_007922755.1. Lineage (NCBI taxonomy): Eukaryota > Metazoa > Chordata > Mammalia > Rodentia > Pedetidae > Pedetes > Pedetes capensis. The sequence goes on from VMDO01005021.1 coordinate 117,069, forward strand.
TATCAGACAAACAGAGACTGTTTGTAAAATATTTAACAAAAGAT
>VMDO01005022.1:0-81473 GCA_007922755.1 Pedetes capensis
GCCCTTTGTTATTGCCTGTGACTTCGGACTCCCTGGTGGTCTTTGGGGAACTCGAACTTTGGGCAAAACAGCCATTTCATACCCTTCTGGCGTGTGCAGTCTCAACTCCAGAACTGAACTTTGGTGGGAGACTTTGCAGGGGGGCCCATAACAGCACCCATGCCTTTAAATGATACCTAGATGCCCCTGGATTCATAATCTGCCCAGAACCCACTCCCAAACTCCAGACCCAAATTTTTACTCCTTAGTTACTACTTTAACACTAAGAGTCATCTAGAAGTTTAAATTCAAACAGGTTCTTCGTGGCCTATCCTCCGATCCTGGAGCTAAAGGTTCAGCCCTGGAGGTGGAGGAACGTGAGGTGTAGATTAGATTTTATACTTGTGGGTCTAATCTAAGGTAATATCTATATATAAGCTATAACAATCTCTATCTCCTCCATGTGTCTGTCAGCTTGTGCTGTGAGGGTGAGTGTGTTGCTATGATGCTGAAAGCTATGCCACAGGTATCTCAGATACCGGCAGGGTCATCCACAGTGGAAAGGTTTCAGTTGAGCTTCCAGACTAAGACTGACTAGGGAGAAGGACCTAGCTGCCCACCCCCAAAACAATTATTGTTGTTAGGTGCTGTTGAGTTGGATCTGACTCATAGTGATCCTGTGTACCAGAGAATGGAACACTCCCTGACACTGTGCCATGCCAGGCACTGTGTCAGTGCTTCTCTGCTATTCATAGGATATTTGATGGCTGATTGTGTCTGGATTGTTTCAGGAGTGGGCTGCCAGGTCCTTCTCCCATACAATTGTTGTTAGGTGCAGTCGAGTCCTGCCCAACTCATAGTGACCCTATGTACAGCAGAACAAAATACTCCTGACTCTGTGCCAGGCACATAATCTTTTTTCCTTTAAGCCCATTATTGCAGACACTGTGTGGATCCATCTAGTTGAGGGTTTCCCTTGTTTTCATTGACTCACCACTCTCCCAAACATGATGCCCTTCTCCAGGGATTGGTGTCTCCTGACTACATGTCCAAAATACATAAGAGGCAGTCTAGCTATACTTGCTTCCAAGGAGCACTCTGATTGCACTTCTTTTAGGACAGACCTGTTGGTTCTTTTGGCAGTCCATGATATATTCAATAGACATCTCCAGCACCATAATTCAAAACCATCAATTCTTCTCTTGTCTTCCTGGTTCAGTGTCCAGCTTTCACAACCGTATGAGGTCACTGAAAATACCATGGCATGAGTCAGGCGCACTTTTGTCTTCAATGTGATATCTTTACTTTTCAGCATTCTCAAGAGGTCTTTTGCCCCAGCTTTCCCCAAAGCAATGTGTCTTTTGATTTCTTGACTGATGCTTCCATGGATGTTGATTGTAGACCCGTACAACTAGCCATTGAAGACCCTATGAATAGCAGAGAAACACTGTCAAATATAATGCCAGAAAATGAGGCCCCCAGGCTGGAAGGAATTCAAGAGATGACTAAGGAAGAATTGCTTCCTCAAAATAGAGTTGACCTTAATGACTTGGAAATGAAGTAAGGCCCCTGGGACCTCCTTTTGCTGATGTGGCACAGCTCAAAATAAGAAGAAACAGTGGCTGCAACAATAGGCTCAAACATAAAAAGATCCTGTGCATGGCAGTGTTAAGTAGTGTTTCACTCTTCTGTACTTATGGCCACTGTGAGTCAGACCCTAGTCAACAGCACCTGACAACCATCTCTGTGTAATACAACAATCATCTGTGCATACTAAAACCATCTACACATAATAAACAGATGAGCTAGTCTCCTGCTCAGGACCCTGCAGAGCTGCCCCTGGGATCTCACTGTGTGAGCTCTGGTCAGCACGTGGCCCCACCTCTCTCCTTAGCTCCTGTCCTCCCCAGGTGCTTATAACTCACTGAATGCCCTCTCCTCAGAGATGCCTTCTCCTACCATCCCACCCACAGCTTTATGCAGAGATGAAAGCCTGGATTAACTTGCTTACCCGAGTGTTGGTCTGTTTCATTTCTTTCCCCAGTACTTCCTGTCGCTTGGCAACCCCATACACTTTCATCACAGAAAACACTGCTTTTCCAACTTCTAACACAAAGCCTTACATTAGAAGATATCCAATAATTCTTTCTCTCTCCCCCCGCTTGCAGTATTGGGGGGTTGAACCCAGGACCTCACAAATGCTAGGCAAGTGGTCTACCACTGAGATGCACCTCCAGCCTCCTTTTCATTTTTTATTTTGAGACAAGGTATCACCAAATTACACAGGCTGCCTCTGATCTTGAACTTGTGATCCTCCTGCCTCCACCTCCCAAATCACTGGGATTATAGTATGTGCCACCATGCCTGGCCTGATAATTATTTCTTAAAGTAATGCAGGGCTGGGGTTTAGCTCAGCTGGTAAGAGTGCTACTCTGCACTTTCTGGGGACCTGGGTTAGATCCCCAGCACTGCAAAAATGGGAGAAGGATGTTGCAATCCACTCCTGAAACAATAGTGAAACAATATGCCATTGAAACCCTATGAAGGTCGATATGCCTCGGACCCAACTCCATGGCACCTAACAATAACAACAAAAGTAATGGACGACTGACTGAATGAATAAATGAGTAGATCAGATATCCTAGAATGGAGTTCTATAAATCACCAGCTTGCAGATATGTGAATTAAAATTGTTAAATTCAAATGTACAAGGAGTTGAAGAAAGTAAAGGTAAGCATTTACCTGTTTATTAGATGGGAAGCAATATTTAAGATTATTGTTAAGTAGAAGAAATTACAAAATAGAAAGTTGATATCATAGACTGCCTTGACAATGTCAAAAATGGCAAAGTATGGTGGCATACGCCTGTAATCTCAGCCCTGTGGAGGCTGAGGCAGGAAGATCACGAGTTCAAAGTTGGCTTGGGCTATGTAGTAAGACCTTGTTTAAAACAAAATAAAACAAAGCAAAACAAAAACAAACACAAAGGAAATGTAAAAAATGTAACTGAAGACAATTTTTACATTTCAAATTAAATACAACAGATATATAGACGTAATTCAGGAGTAGAGCAGTGGCCTGGCATGCAGAAAGCCCTGGCTTTAATCCCCAGCACTGCAAAAGAAAAGAAAAAATAATTAAATATGACAAAAAGGAAAGAGTATAAAACAAATACGAGGTTAGCACCCTTAAGAATGAGGCTCTGTATGCAGTAACTAGAGAAAACATGACCCCCATAGTTTAGTGAGGGCAGAGAACATAAGCAAAGTATTTGTAAAATAAAGCCACGTGCAGTGACACATACCTGCAGTCCCTGCCACTCGAGGATCACGAGAGCCCAGGAGCTCCACACGAGCCTGGGCAACACAGGAAGATCCTGTCTCATTAAAAGGAAATAACAAGAAGAAAATGAAAAGAAAAAGATTTTTAAAAGGGGAAATTATGCTAGCTCTCCTTATCCATGGGGATACGTTCCAAGCCTCCCCAGTGGATCCCTGAAACCATGTTGTTGTTGTTAGGTGCCGTCAAGTCGAGTCCTTAGATAGTACCAAACTCTACAGAAACTGTGATTTTCCTATATATGCATATCCATGGTCTGCAGCTGTACCACTGTGGCATCTAATCCTGGCAGATCTTGGAACCTAAGCAGGTTTGGGCCTGGTTAGTACTTGGATGGGAGACCACCTGGAAACACCAGGTGCTGTTGGCTTGGGAGAAGGACCTGGCAACCCACTCTCAAAAAACAATCACCCATCAAAAACTCTATGAATAGCATAAAAGCACTAACAATACTGTTTTACCTGTTGTTGTACATAGAGTCACTATGAGTTGGACACCCACTCAACCGAACCTAACAACAATAACCTATCCGTGATAAGGTTGAACTTATAAATTAGGCACGGTAAGAGACTAACAGCAGTAACTATGCTAAAATAGAACAGTTATAACAATGTCCTGTAGTAAGTGATGTCAATAGGATCTGTCTCTCTCTGAATATCTTATCATACTATACTCCTCCTTTTTATTGGCCCCCAGTGGCTGAAACTGCAGAAAGCAAACCCATAGATAAGGAGAACTGCTGTATATTTGACCTTGCTCGAAATCAAAAATGCAGAGCCAGATGTGGTGCTGCATGCCTGTAATCCCAGCACCTGGGAAGCTGAGGCAGGAGGACCACGGTGCTTGTCCCCTTGTCTACATAGTGAGTTCCAAGATAGCCTGGGCTGCACAGTAAGACTATGTCTCAAAAAAAAAAGAAAGAAAGAAAGAAAGAAAGAAAGAAAGAAAGAAAGAGAAAGAAAAAGAAAACCGAAATAAAAAATGCAAATTGAAATAATATTAATTTTTTTTATTTTTCAAATTATCTCATATATGTGAATATACATAGTCAACAGCCAAACTGTAAAGAAACTGCTGACAGGAAAATAATTTGGTGTAATTTTGTTATTAAAAAGGTGCTTTAAAATGGTTTTATGACCATTAACCCACTTCTCTGAATCAATCCTCAAGGAATTAATCATAAAAGTAAAAATGATTTATGCATAAAATTTCATCTCTGTATTACTTAAACAATTTAAGAATTTTTCTTTGAACAGAGTGTGGTAGTTCACACCTGTAATCTCAGGCTAAGACTACAGATTACAGGATTACAGATTACAGGAAGATGGCAAGTTTGAGGCCAGCCTGGTCTACACAGCAAAACCCTATCTCAAAAACAACAAAGAAAGCCAGGTGCCTTGGCACATACCTGTAATCCCAGCAACTCAGGAGGGTGAGACAGGAGGATTACAAATTTAAGACCAGAGGCAGCCTACTTAATTTAGGAGATCTTGTTTCAAAATAAAATATAAAAAAGGGACATGAGGTGCAGCTCAGTAGTAGATTATGTGAGAGGCCCTGGGTTCCACCCCCAGTACTGAAAAAAAAAATTCTTGGTAAAAAATTTGAGATGTCATTGTTAGAGTAGTATTAACAGGTAGCTCATGCAATAGACTATAATGGTCATTCAGACATTGAAAAAAACTGTGTAATAGCATAAGAAACTTCCTATGACCTAATGTAAAAGGAAGGACATAGATCACTCACACACATGTATGTGCGTGTGCACACGGGCACATGTATTGAAATTAAAGAAAATGTGAAAGAAGTCCTGAACATGTGCCTTGTCTAAGTATTTATAATCCCTGCAGGTTACACATGGAGTAAATTTTAACATCCAAGGCCAACAAAAGACAGATGGGCCACAGAGGAAGACAGAGGGCCTCCTGGAACCATCCCAGTTTAGGGATAATTTACATGCTTATTATAGAAATGGGGCTGGGATTTAGCTCAGTTGGTAGGGCGTCGCTCTGCAGTCTCTGAGGTCCTGAGTTCAATTCCCAGCAGCACAAAAATGGGAGAAGGACGTGGCAACCCACTCCCAAGGCAATCCTGAAACAATCTGCCATTGAAAACCCTATGAGGGTCGCTATGAGTTGGACACGACTCGATGGCACCTAACAACAACAACAACAAATTGTAGAAATGTAAGGGGCACTTATCAACTGCCTTTACTGAAAAGCATTGCAAACCCCCAGGAGGCACTGGGAGGTCTCCAGCTCTTGTCCTAAACCTGTATCCAGCTTGGATTGGGGAAGCTGCAACTGCTATGACAAAGGACCATAAATAATGCCCTCCAGCAAAGACAGAAATCTTCCTGAAAACACCCTGCAATGCCAGAACTAAAATATGGCTTAATTATGCAGACCGCCTGCCCCTGCCCCAACTTTTCCTCTATTCAAAGCTGAAGCTTATGTTAGTTCCCTGAAGATGGACGTGGAGTCACCTGTTCCTCTTTCTGAAGTGTACGTTGACTTTCTCTGGTTTTCTTTGAGTCTCTTTAGTTGGGGATGGAGTTGTTAGGTGCTGTCAAGTTGGTATCTGACTCATAGCGACCCGATGAACAACAGGTAAAACATTATCATCAGTGCTTCTCTGCTGTTCATAGGGTTTTCAAAGGCTGATTGGTTTTTGGGAGTGGGTTGCCGGGTCCTACTCCCAAGCCTACAGCACCTGGTGTTCCCAGGCGGCCTCCCATCCAAGTACTAACAAGGCACTACCCTGCTTGTCTTCCGAGATCTGACAGGATGGGAAGCCACAGTGCTACAGGTGGGGATGGGGTATCAGAGCCTAAATCCAGGAATTAGGGTTTCACCCTAAAAGCCAGTAATAGAAGGCCCTTTACTGATGGGGAAAACAAGTCTAATTTTGAAGATGAGAACTCCCTAAGCATTTAGAGAACTTATACCAACTTCTGCAAGTCTAGAACTGGGCTCATTAATTCTGACTTTGCCAGACTCCTGAGGGTGTGTGCGCTGGACACAGCTGCGCTCCAGTGGGTAACAGAAACGGTGCTGTAGGTCCCCTGCTTTCCCATCCTTCCTTCAAATTCTGAAGAATTCACGGCCAGTTTTCTACTTACAACGTATTTTCATCATTAGTTTGAAGACAGCTTCAGAGTGCCATTCGAGAGTCTTGTCATTTGTCACACAAAATGCAATCCAATGTTTCAGTCGGAACATCCAGGGGTGTTTGCCATGGTGATCAATTATGAGATAAGAAGCTACAGAACTGATGAATGAAGAACCTCAGATTTGCCCTTTGCTCCTTGAGCCCGGATAGAAAGGCAGGAAAATTAAGGGGCCATGGGAAGGTAAAAGAGCTCTCACCCTGGGATCTGGTTTAAAATCTCACCAGCTGAGAGTCAAGAATCTTGGCAAAATTACCAGGAAAGCTACTGTAACGACTGCCTACACGGAGACGTTTTGAGAGAGATTTCAAATGGAAATGTTAAAATGGCCATAAGCCATGCTTAGGGTCAAAATGTGCGTGACATTCAAGCTGAACCTTACTTTGTCCTCTATAATCCTGCGCTTCTCTGTGAATCTCACACACGAAATTATGGGCAGTGTTAGCAGTCAACATATGCCAGGATGCCGGGAGCCAAGACCATAATTAACTTTTTGCAAGATACCCTGATAAAAAGGTGCAGGGTGTGGTGAAAATAGCAAATGTTGAGCCACAGGGCATTGTGACTTTGAATTGAAATTACCATCTGAAAGCGGTTGTCAGGGTTACAGGAGGACCTGAAGACTTCTAAAGAATCACCTGGCTCCTGTGATTTTCTTGCCCCTCCCCTCCCCCTCCATGTGTATTTAAGCTACAGCACAACATTAAAGACTTTGGAGCTTGATCAGACAGCCTGTCTTGCTCTCATCCTTCGTGTCTCTTGTCTCTCTCTCTCATTCATTCGCCCCTTACTCTAGGTCCCTGTTGAACAGCCCCGCGGGCCGGGGCCCCTGTTGAACAGCCCCGCGGGCCAGGGCCCCTGGACAACCTCCTTGTGACTCTTAGCTGGCAACCTATACAGTGCACCACCAGGACCTCCCTATAGTCTCATTGTACTAAACAGAGGTTCCATAGACAGAAAGGATACTGCAACACTTAATCTTTTATATCCTCCAAGCAAAGGAACTTCCTCTTTCAACCTATTTTGACCCCTGTTTCTATCATATTGGCACATCCTCTCATCCCTAATCCTAAGCAATGTGCCTTGTCAAGCTGCTTTATAATTACATTTACAAAAGGGGAAAATCTTTAAGATAGAAAGGATAGATAGACCAGTTCATTGTTTTGCCTACACTTTGAACTGGGATATAAATTACATCCTTTGAGCAATGTAACTTCAAATATCAGGTGTGTGTGTGTGTGTGTATTTCAGTTATATGTAACTATAGTTAAACTACTCAGATGTAAATCTCCTTTGAGAGGCCCACAACCATTTCTTGGATGTGTACCATGATTCTTCTCTTAAGCAATTCAGATTCTCTCTGGAGAAGCCTATGTCCATTTGTCACTGGTGGCACAGCAGAGAGGTACAGCTCAGCATGGCCACCTCTCCTGAAGGGTTCCCCAGTGGAGATCTCCACTCAAGTTAAGCCAAGTGCTTGACTTCTTCACAGAAAAGAATTTCAAGATGAGTCAGAGAGTGAAACACTTGTAGAGTTTGTTAAGTACGTACTTAAAAATACATGCAGGCACTGAGAGACAGAGAGAGAGGGAAAGAAAGAGAAAATGGGGTTGTTAACTTACCAATGTTATGCCCAAAGTTCGGGTTCCCCAAAGACCAACAGGGAGTCTGAAGTCACATACAATAACAAAGGGCCTTTATTAAAGCTCGAGCTCGAGGGTACTGCACCTCACCAGCATAGGGGTTCAGTGTTGGGACACTGACTTGTTGCAGGGTAAAGGTTTTTAATGTGGGTTACAAGCAGGGAAGGAGGGGGTGGAGAAAGTGAAAGTCAGATAAAGTGAGGCTTTGAGTTGCTAAAGTATGCCATTGAGAGGCAGAGGGGTCTGCTATTGAAAGTCAGAATAAGGTGAGGCTTTGAGTTGCTAAAGTATGCCATTTGTGTTATCTTGAGTCCTGGGAATTCTCAGAAGTTACTGCCCATATCTGCAGGCCTTTGATCTGTCCCAGAGCATTCTGTTCTTGTGATCTTTTTCTAAGAATTATGGCATGGCTTAGAAAGGAATTCACAGAACAGCGCTTGTAAGATAGAGCCTTAAGACAAAAGGGAGAAACCATGGAGGTATGGGTCACACAGGCATTCTGCTGACTTGTGCATCTCAATGAAGAGAATGAAGAAACCAAAAAAGAGGGTCTAGGCACATGTTCCCTCCAGTTTTATTTTACCCAGGGCACGCTCCATGTGATGTCAGCCCTGGTCACCCAGCTCTGGTGCGTGGTGTGACATGAGCCTCAAGCTCCACCTAGCAAGGCCCCAGTCATGGGCTGGGTAGGTGCCAATAAGATTAAAAAAAGAAATTTCATTGTTTGGGTTTTTCTATTGGAGGAACTTCCCTTTAGTAAGATGAGATTATAAGAGTCACCAGGGAGTTGCCTGGGCATGTCTCAAAGAAGCACAGAATTATGGAGGGGAAAGCAAGATCAAACTCAAAGGTTACGTACATTTTGACCCCCAGCATGGCTTATTACTATTTTAACATTTTCATTATTTAAACTGTCTCCCCAAAATAATGTCTCTATGCAGGCCGTTCTCACAGCAGTCTTTTTGGTAGTGTGTCCAAGTTCTTGATTCTCAGCTGGTGAGATTCAAACCAGATTCTGGAGGGAAAGCTCTTTCTCTTTCCAGGTCCCTCAAATTTCCTTGTCTTTTTATCCTGCCTCCCATGTCTTGGACATGTACTACTGTTCTTTCCTCAAGCATCTCTTTTTCTCTCAGAATGTTACTGCTTAACTCTAAAGCCTGTGCTGTCTCTCAATCTAATGAATAAACTCACTAACTTTGTTTTGCCTGCAGCTGTACCACTGTGATGTCTGATCCTGTCAGATCTCGGAAGCTAAGCAGGGTCAGGCCTGGTTAGTACTTGCATGGGAGACCACCTGGGAACACCAGGTGCTGTAGGCTTGGGAGACAGACCTGGTAACCCACTCCCAAAAAATATCAGCCATTGAAAACCCTATGAATAGCACAGAAGCACTAACAATAGTGCTTCACCTGTTGTACATAGGGGGTCACTAAAAGTCAGACATCGACCCAATGGCACTTAACAGCAACAATTTTGTTTCACTCTGACTTGGCCTGAAATTCTTATTATTGGGTTTTTCTGGGCAGCCATCTTGGTTTTCAGCTGCCATTTCATAAGTTTCACTTCTACCTTGAGGAAAGTCATTTCAAATACTTAACTTGGCTTCCTGATATTGCCCCACCTTGCTCAATCTATCTGGCCCTAGTCTCATCCCCTTCTGGCATAACCTAATTTGGAAGTGGTGTGGTCCGGGGTGGCACCATTTGTGGTGCCACCTGGAGCCACTCCCCTAATGTCTGCCTCAAGGGGAAAATTCCACTCTACCCCCATATAAAGAGGCATCTTGCTGTACCTTGGTGCTGTTCTCATTTCTGGATACAGCCACTCTGTCTTTCTGCTTATTAAAATCTCTTGTGTGAGTTCTTGAGTGCAGAGTGGTTTTGGGGAGATGCTTTCACTTATCTTTGATGGTGCCAAGGACCCACCTCCATATGAAAACAGGTCTCTGAGAGGAGATCTCCTCAGGCCACAGATGAGGCAGGATAGAAAGACAGGGAAAATTTGGGGCAAATGGGAAGGGAAGAGCCTTGCCTCAGGATCTGGTGCGAGTCTCACTGGCCCAAAACCAAGGACTTGAACAACTACTTAGAGTGAAAACTACCTGCCCAGTGGCATTGTTTTGAGAAATATGCTAAATAAAAATGTTAAAATAGCTATTGTTGTTGTTGTTAGGTGCTGTCAAGTCGGTATCCGACTCATAGCGACCCTCATAGGGTTTTCAATGGCTGACTGTTTTGGAGTTAAAATGTATGTGACCTTTGAGTTTAACCTTGTTTTCCCTCTGTAATTCTGTGCGTCTTTGAGAACCTCACCAACAGGATTATGGGCCATGTTTGCAGGCAGGACATGCAGGGGCAGCTCCCTTGTGGCTCTTTTCTTATGTATAAACCTATATAACAACATCTCCAGGACCACTTCATAATCTCATTTACAAAAGGGAAGTTTCTCTAATAGAAGGTATACCAAAATATTTCTACTTTAAGCCCTAAACAATGGAACTTCTTCTCTTACCTATTACCTATTTTGACATCTACATGATCGGACTCGACTCAACGGCACCTAACAACAACAACAACATGATATAAGAAATTGGGAAGTGGATTACGGGTGGAGAGTACAGTCAATAGGCTGAGTTTAGCAGTTGTAAGAAATTGGGAAGCAGCTTACAGGGTAGAGACAGGCAGATAAGAAGCAAGGAGCTGGGAGGTGACCTACAGGATGGAACGTGTAAGTTTTACACAAGGAACATTAAGTTCTAGTAATTTCGTTTTAAGCAAACATTATGGCGTCTTAACTTTTGATTTAAACTTTTCTGCAACACAGGGAGGCAAATTAGGAAACACCCCAGGTTGCAGCTGTGAACAGAACCCAGGCTACATTTCAGCCTCCTGTACCTGCAACACCTGCAGCAGCAGAGCCAGGTGTGGCCGGCCAGTCACCGCACACCCCACAGTTGCCTTCTTTGCTCGTTCTGAGTATGGCTCGGATTTGAGAAGGTGAGGATTACTTCTGGTAGTAGTGAAGCCGGCCTGGTTCTAGCCTGAGAAGACAGTAGAACATAGCCAGGATTTCTGAAAGGACATGGATAAGCCAGCGTCAAAATGATCAGTAGCTCCCCACTGAGCAATGGCTGTCTTCAGCAGTGACTCCCTGGCCATCACCTCACTCCTTGGCTCAAGTCGCTTAACCAGACAGACACAGCCCTACAGAAAGCCATCATGCCCCCCGCCCCCAGCCCTGGCTGTGGCAAATTCCCAGCCCAGAGTGTGAGTCTGACAGTCATCCAGCAGGAAAGCTATGTAGCACAGGGAGAGGTATACATGGGGGCTGGATGCCATTTCCACAGGGCAATGGCCGCCACCGCTCCATCTGTGCATCCCCACCAGAGCACTTCTTTTTCCACCCCTCTGCCTGCCTTTCGCATAAGCCCGCCTCTCTCCATTGTCATTTCTCCTGCCTGACAGCCTCCTTCCCCACCTAGAGGTTTCCACTTGCAGTGTGCAGGGGAAGCGTCTATGGCTCTCCATCCCAGAACCAGCCAGGGTGGAAAAGGCCCGTTAGAATTTGTGTCAGTTGCCCAGGGAAATGTGCACACTTGTAATCCCTGCACTGGATAGGCGGAGGCAGGAAGATCAGAGTTTGAGGCCAGGCTGGGCCACACAGAAAGACCCTGTCTTGAAACAAAAAACAAATGAGCAAATCGAAAAGGTATCTGCTGTGGTTTGAATGTGTCCCCTCAAAGTTCCTGGGTTGGAAACTTAATCCCCAAATTCATGGGTTAATGATAACTGGAGGAGGAACCTTTGGGAGGTAATTAGGGTCAGATGGGGTCATGAGGGTGGGGCCCTGTGACGGCATTGGTGGCCTTATAAGAAGAGAAAGAGACCTGAGCTGGCACATTTGCTCCATCTCACCAGGTAATGCCCTTACCATGTTAGGGTACAGCAAGAAAGCCCTCCTCAGATACCCACACCAAGCACTTGGACTTCCAGCCTTCAAAATCATGAGCCAGGTAAGCCTCAATCTTTATAAATTATCCAGTCTCAGAAAGTCTGTTACAGCAGCAGAAAACAGACTAAAACAGAGAGCTGATGGGGGGATTCACCTTCATGGAATTGGTATTACTGCATATTAAATTATCAAAATGTAATGGCTTGGGAAACAGCACCTAAGTTTGAGCTCTCAGTTCTGCAGGTCAGAAGTCTGGGCACAGCATGATCTGGGGTCTCAGCTCAGGGTCTGACAAGGTTAATGTCAACATGTCTGCTGGCTACGTTCTCATCTCATTGGAGCAAAGGTCAATTCCTGCAGGACGCACACCTCCTCGTCAGGCCCAGACATTTGGACAGGCAGCACCGCCACAAACACAGATAACTAAACACAACTCACTTAGGACACTTGGGTGAGAGGTGTGGACTCCTGAGGCCCTTGGGAATGCCGCCAGACGGGAGAAAGGAAAAAGCCTCGGGCACTTTTGCCTTGCAGGGACAAACACAGCTGTATATTGCCTCCACCCTGATAAGTGCCAGAGAAACCCAAACAAGTGCACAGCTTACAAGCGCTAACAGCCTAAGTGCTGCAGTTCTGTGTTGCCTCAGGGGCAGCAGCGGCTCTTCTGCCTCCGGCGCTGGGACGGGAGACTGTCCTCAGCTTCGACCTCTTGGCGCTGGCCCAAGAGGCTTTCCTCAGCTTGCTTGTAGTCCGTCTTTCCTTGAGAGTGCTGTCTAGTTGTCCTGGTCTCGGTGGTCATGAGAGGAGAGAGCTTCTATGTTGCTGGTCAAATCCAGAGGGAGTTCTATCTTGATTGGTGGTCCGGACAAGAGAGAGAGAGTTCTTGCTTTGTTGGTGGTCAGATGAAGAGAGAGACAGCTGTGGCAGTGCAGCTCCTTATATAGCTCACCCCCAAATGGCCTGAGACAATCAGGTTTGAGTCCAATTGTCCAGTCGGATTCGGGGGATTTAAGAAAGGTTTTGTACAAATATCCAATCAAATTACTTTCATTTTCCCTAGACTTCTAATTTACAAACCAGATCTTCAAAAGCTGTTTTTCCAGTTTGGGGGTTTTTGCCAATTTCCTCCCAATTTCTCCCTACACATTCCAAGTTCATGGGGCTGTGGTAGAATTCAGGACCTTGTGGTTGTACAATTGAGGTTGCTATGTCCTTGGTGCCTGTCAGCCAAGGTCCAGGCTGCTTTCCACTCCTGGAGGTTCTGGTGTTCTCTGCTACATGGCCCTGTTGTAACCCGAAATCAAGAACATACCACAGGGAGCAAAAAGCCAATTAAAGGGGGGTCTTTATTGAGCCGTCAGCCATAGAGGACTCATGTCTCTCTAAAACCCATGGCCCCAAGGAACAGTTGCTAGGGGTTTATAGAGGCAATTTTGCCCCAAGCATATGATCTATCGGCTTTCTAAGTTTCTGGTATGATTTGTATAAATGGTTAGCATAAAAGCAAAAACAAAAATAAAATAAAAATAAGAAGTTCTATAACAGACAATCAATCAGGCAGCTTTATCATAGGTTGTGCAAGCAGGGTGGTACAGAAGCAGAACAGGTGGTTAACAATCAATCAACAGTTAACAGTTACCAATTAATCAGTCAGGAAGGCAGTTAAAATTTTCCAGTGTGTAGTTTATCAGGATAGCGGTTATCTAAGATGGTGATGGTCCTGTCAACTCAGTAACCTCTTTACAGCCCCCTGTCTTCCAAGCCAGCAGTGGAGACCCCTTACTTTGAATCTTCTCACAGTTTGAATCTCATTCTCTGAGAAGAGACCCCTACCTTTTCAGGGATCACCTGATTTGGTCAGACCCACCATGGATAATCTCCCCCTGAAGGTTAAATGATTTGAGACCCTAATGACATCTTCAGAATCCCTTCATACAGGACTTGGCTTTGTGTTTGATTAAAAACCTAAAAGGAGATAAGTGTCTACCAGGGACAAAGAATCTTGAAGGTCATCTCAGAATTTTACCTACCATGGAAGCATTTAGGGTACAGATTGAATATTCCTTATCTGAAATGCTTGGGACAGGATGTGTTTTGGATTTCAGTTCTTTTCAGATTTTGGAATATTTTCATTTACATAATGATCTTGGGGATGGAACCCAAGTCTAAACATGAAATTCATTTATATCTTATATACACCTTATATGTAAGGCCATTTTATACAAAACTTTAGTTTCATGATGTGGAATTTTCCACTCATGGCTCCATGTCAGCAGTTGGTCCCAGGTTTTAGAGCATTTTGGATTATGGATATTTGGATTAGGGATGCTTAATTTGTAAACACTGGATAAAAATAGGAGCTCACTAGAGGATCAGGCTTTGAAGGATTTGACTGTAAGACATTCTGGTACATCCTGGAGTTAAGGTTTTTACTCAAATTAGATGTTTATTTAGAGAGTTGCTTATAATGTGGCTACCACTGTTGCATGTTTTAATCTCAAAAACTCCTTTTTGTCCAAAGCCTAAGTAAGTCTAAATCCCTAAAACCAGGGCACCTCCCTGATGACCTGAGTCCTGGGTCAGAAGTGCTGCAAAGGCCAAGGAGGCTGGCTAGTCTCAGTTCATCCCTCAGACCCACCCTGCCCAGGGAGGGTAGCCATGGGGCCTGTGCCCAGCACACAGCATCACCTAGGGTCCCTGGTCTTCTGTCTTCCAGGAATAGGAGGCACAGCAAGTCCTTGTTCTCTACTGCTCTTTCTCCTATGCTGCTGGCTGGCATGAGGGGCCCAGGTGGCCCTTGTCCCTGCCTCTCAGTCCTTGCCAGCCTCCAACATTAGTGCCCATTCTTCTTTTCCTGCAGGCCTCGGTGTAACTGCTGTCTCTACCTTGCTAGTCCCTGGGGCCTCCCATCCCTGTTGGCTTCTTTACCCAAGTCTATTAAGAATCTCTTTATTAAACTCTTTCCAGATAACTTTCATGTCTTTCCAGGATGGATGAAATAGGCAGATGGCATTTGGCTGTGTTCCCTCTAGCTTTTGATTCCTGGATGTTAGTTGTATTTTCACGTACTGAGAATTAACAATCAGAAGTCTGGGGGTCTGTGGCTCAGTGGTAGAGAGTTTGCCTAGCATGCATGAGGTCCTGGGTTTGATCCCTAGCACCACAAAACAAATACCAGGCACAGTGGCGCACACCTGTAATCCCAGCAATTTGGGAGGCTGAGGCAGGAGGATCAAGAGTTTAGAGGCCAGAGGCAGCCTCTGACACTTAGTAAGACCCTGTCTCAAAATAAAAAATCAAGCAGGGTGAAGTGGCACACTCCTGTAATCCCAGTGGCTCCGGAGGTGGAGGCAGGAGGATCACAAGTTCGAGACCACAGGAAGTCTGCATAATTTGACGAGACCCTGTCTCAAAAGAAGTTAAAAAATGGGCTGGAGGTGCAGCTCAGTGGTCCAACACTTGCAAAGCATGCATGTGCAAAGCCCTGGATCCCACCTCCAGTGTAGCAAATAATAAATAAATAAATAAATAAATAAATAAAAATAAAGAAGCAATGGAGGCTGGGTGCAGCTCAGTAGTAGAGCACACTGCAAAGTTTGCACGAGGTCTTGGGTTCAGCTCCCAGTATATAAACAAGAAAATGAACAAAAAGAAGCACACATACACAAGATACACTTTAAAAGCTTTTGAAATCTAAACCCAGAATGACCTGATTGAAAGCGCTGGGACCTGCCTGGGAATCTGAGAAGGTGGTGGAAATCAGGTAGCCTGAGGCTGTAGTGGGGCAGACCTGCAATTCCTCTTCTCTCTGCTCTGTGGTTCCCCATCTCTAAGAACACTGACAAGATAAATGGAGAGGCCACCAGTTATCTGTGGCTGTACAACAAGCCGTCCAAAACAACCACCACCATTTCTTGGGCTCCCACGCCTCCCTTGTGGGCAGGGGCAGAGCTATCGGCTCTGAGGGAGATCAGCTGGGACCTGAGCTCCTGGGCACCCCCAGCACCTCCACCTCTCCATGGTGGCCCCATCTGGAGGCCTGGGGACTGCGGTTCCAGAGTATGGCAACCATGTGGACAGAGGCTCCAGATCCAGGCAAGGATCCCAAGAGAGATCCAGGAGGCAGCGGGGGTCGCTTTTTCTAACACAGCCTCATTAGCCACATAGTTACAAACGCTTGACTAGGTTAGGCAGAAGAGAACAAGAGGTACAACCTGTGAATGGAGGGTAACACAGCTCAGGAAGACATCGCGGGACCAGAAGTGCGACTGTGGAACCAGACTCTGCCAGGGAGGCATCAAGGCGATCCATAGCCCTGGGTGAGGAGCCGCTGGCCAGCTGCGATTCCAGGTTGTGCTGGCCAGGGCTGCGCCCTCCTCCCCAAGCCGCCCTGCGTCGCTGGAATGTCCCTCGTGCCCAGGCTGCCCGCGAGACCTCATCCGTCTCCCCCACGGCATCCCACGGAGGCATTTCTGCCTTGTTCTGCACTCAACCCCACGTGTCACATAAATCAGGGAGCCCGCCGGTTCAACTGCCTCTCGAAGAAAGCGGCGCGAAGCTTCATTGCTTGTGTTTGTTGTGACAAATAATTTTCCCTTGAATCGTGCTTTGAAATATAACAGAATGTGATCTTTTCATTTTGAAAACCTTGCAGCCGCAATTAAAAAAATAAATAAAAGGGTGGTGTTGAGCGTCCATCTGTCATCCTGGAAGCTGCGCGCTGGAAGTGCGCTCATCATTCATTCCAGAATCCCAGCGCGCAAGGGCTCCACCCCAACAGCACTCTCAGGGTGTCCTTGTCCCCGCCCTCCGTGAGGCTCTTGGCGCAAGGCTTTGCAGAGTATCCTGCATCTAACCTTTCAAGGGCACGCCAAGAATGAAGACCTGCAGCGGTGAGGATGGAAGAGGGACCCAGGCTAAATCGCCAGCCCTGGCCTGGAGGCTGTCATTGCTGCGGCCCCTCAGTGAGGCTCCGCCGTCCTCCTCCAGGCGGACTCCCCCACGGCCGCTTCTGAGACCCCAGGATCCTCCATTCCCAGCAGACATGGCTGTAGTCTCCTCACACAAACCTGCTGCTCCTCCCCGGCCCTCCTCCCTTCCCCAGCCCCACCTCGCTGCTCCTCATTCTCCTCTTTGATCGAATAATGAATGGATCTCTTTCTGCGGTCCAGAGGGGGAAGAGATTCCCAGCTCCACTCATGGCTAAACACGGTGTTCCTCAAAGAGGTCTCAATCTTTGAAGCCACCTCTGATCTCTGGCTGACTTTCTCTTACCTACAGTCATTTGGGAGACCAGGAAAGGCAAATTGTCCTTCTGTCTGGCCTAACCACTCCTCAGACCCATTCTTTCTCATTATGGAAGGCCTGTGTCATAGGTAATGTCGCCATCTCACTATGTCTCCCTGATATGAGTGACTTCAGTGTGCTCTCTCTCGCTCTCTCTCGCTCTCTCCCTCTCTCGTTTTCTCTCTCTCTCTCCATACCCTCCCTCTCTTTCTCTCTGTCCTGGGGATACAACCTAGAGCCTTGTGCATCCTAGGCAGATCCTGTACCCCTAAGCTACACCCCCAGGCCTTATCTTAGCATTTTCAATGATAATCCTCTGAAAAACTTTCATCTTAAGAAACCTTTAGGGGTGGGGATGTGGCTCAGTGGGTGAGTGAGTGCTTGCAAAAAGCATGCTTGAGGCCCCAGGTTCAACTCCCCAGTACTGGGAAAGAAGGAAGGAAGAAAGGAAGGAAGGAAGGAAGGAAGGAGAAAGAAGAAAAAAAGAAAAAAGAAAAAAAGAAAGAAGAGAAAGAAAAAGAAAAGAAGAAAAAGAGCAAGAAAGAAGAAAAAGAAAGAAGAAAAAGAGCGAGAAAGAAAGAAGAGAAAGAAAGAAAAAGAAAAGAAAAAGAGCGAGAAAGAAAAAGAAAGAAAGAAAGAAAGAAAGAAAGAAAGAAAGAAAGAAAGAAAGAAAGAGACCTTCACTGTGCTCAGGCTCTTAGCAGGGAGCACAGGCCTGGGGTTACCATGGCACCAGGGGCGGGATCCAGGAAGCAGGCAGCAAATCTCTGTCCTCAGTCACGTTTATAAAAGAATTTACAAATGGACCCAGAAAGGAACTTAGAAGATGCTTTATTTAGAACTAAAAAGAAGAGAGAATGTCCTTGAATGCCAGAGCAAGAGGGCAAGCAGGCTGGGGAGCTAGGTCAATGTGAGGAGAGGGGAGAGGGAGAGGGAGAGGGAGAGGAAATTACACTTTCTGAGATAGAAATCAGAAGGTGAGCAGCTCCAGCAGCGAAGGTCCGTGGGACAGCTGCATTTATGCTTCTGAGTTAGGGGTTACTGGGAAGACATGGGGAGTGGGTCTGAGAAGGGAGCACAGGAGGCCTGAGCAAGGTCCAGGAGGTGGCTGCAGCAAATACCTTCCTGGAGGTGGCCGATTATCTTGGTTTATTTGTGTTTCCTGTATAAAAGAATTTACGTGAGGCACAGAAATTACAGTGGAAATTACAGCCTAGTCTTATTAAGAGATAGTATACCTTCCTGGGGCTGGGATTTAGCTCAGTTGATAGAACACCGCTCTGCAGGCTCTGAGGTCCCAGGTTCAATTCCCAGCACCACAAAAATGGGAGAAGGACTTGGCAATCCACTCCCAAGATAATCCACTCCCAAGGCAATCCTGAAACAATCAGCCATTGAAAACCCTGTGAGGGTTGCTATGAGTCAGACTTGGCACCTAATGACACCACCACCACCTTCCAGACATGGAGGCAGGCGGCAGTGGAGGGCTACTGCTGCATACAGCTGAAGGAAAATCAAACAAGAAACACTTCCCACCTGGGGTCTGTGCCCGGAATAGGGTAATGGATTCTCAGTGCCTGCAGCCACCCTGGTGTGTGAGAACCAGAGGCTTGCAAAGGTGCCCCACAAGTCCTCCCACCTCTTAGCCTGAGTGGTGCCGCACAGGCGGAATGTGGGTACCTGCCTCTCCAGAGCCCCCTCCAGTCAGCCCAGCATAGGATGACTGTGACTTAGCAGTTTTGGGGACACACCTGCTGCTCGCTAGGCATGCTTCTGCCCCACTGTCAAACCACGGCCCTCGCAGTCCCTCATCTCTGCTCTACGATGCCACCAAAATGTTTTCCAGCACGTGGCGTGGCCCTGTGAAAAACACACACAGGCCATTGGCTTTCTTTTAGCAGTGCAGGGAACGAAACCCAGGGCTTTGAACACACCAGGCACCGGTTTGCCACTGAGCTAATTCCCCACCTTGATCACTTCCATACATACCTTTAAATATGTTCTTACTGAAAAAAAAAAAAAAAACCCCCGGGGGGGGGGGTGGTGCATATTTACTTGTGCATCTGTCCTGCTTTGTTATAAAGGATAGAACTCAGGAACAGCCAGTGGGAGCGACTTAGAGGGAAGGTGTGGGGAAGGAGGGGTGTGGAGCTCCCACACCTACTCCAGGCCCCTCCACCTGCTCACCCACTGCCAGTTCTCTGAACCCTGGTATTTAGGGGGGTTATGGTGGTTTATTTACTTGGGCATAACTGATCACATCGTTGGCCGTCAGGGATTGGCTCAGCCTTCAACCCCTCTCCTCTCCCTGGCGGCCAGGGATAGGGTTGAAAGCCCTAACCCTCCAATCCTGCCTCTGTCTTTCTAGCAACCAACCCCATCCTGAGGCCAGCAGGGGCCCTCAGACAGCAGTCATCTCAGGAGTGTACAAAAGACACTCTTGTCACTCCAGACACTTCAGGGGCTTTAGGAGCTGTGTGCCAGGAACCAGGGACAAAGATGAACGGACATATATGCCCTGTCGCTGCTCTGTTCTCCTTGGCCCCATGCTAGGCTTGTAGGTTAACACAGTGGAGGGATGTCCACGTACTTCTGAGTCTTCCTGGCTCAGACAGGAAATGTCTCTCCATCTCTAGTTCCCTGCCCAACCCACGGCTCATCTATAGCTATTCTTTTTTTTTTTTTTCTTGAGGTACTGGTGGTTGAACCCAGCGCCTCGCATTTGCATGCTCTGCAAGTGCTGGACCACTGAGCTGCATGCCCAGCCCATTTTTTTACTTTTTGAGACAGGGTCTCAAGTTACGCAGACTGCCTCTGGTCTCAAACATGCGGTCCTCCTGCCTCCACCTCCTGAGTTGCTGGGATTACAGGCGTGCGCCACTGCGCCCGGCTCTGCAGCTATTCTTTAGGTGGTGGTGATGTTGTTAGCTGCCGTCGACACTGCTACATGTCAGGGGTATGTGCTGCAGTGTTGCATTACTGGGGAAACTCGAGAAACCTGGAGAAGCCTGGGGAAACCTAGAGAAACCTTGGTTCTTTGGGTGAAACAACCTAAGATTAGAATACTCCCCTAAGCAAAGAAAAGAATAGAAATGAGATGCGGAATCCAACAAGATTTCAACAGAAGCCGTGATAGGCAGGTTAACTTAGTCATCAGGAGGCAATATGGAGGTATGTGGTGGTGGTGGTGGTGGTGGTGGTGGTGATTGTTAGGTGCCTTTGAGTTGGGTCTGACCAACCCTACATATAGCAGAACGAAATACTCCCCAACACTGTGCCGTGCCCAGGACTATTGTGAGAGTTTCTCTGCTATCCAAAGGGTTTTCAATGGCAGATTGTTTTGAGAGTGGATTGCCAGGTCCTTCTCCCTAGCCTACAGCACCTGGTATTCCTAGGCAGTCTCCCAGCCAAGATCAACCCACTTTGCTTCTGAGATCAGGTGGGATCAGATGCCAGGATGCTATGGCTATAGACAATATGGAGGTATGTTGTCATTGTTAGCTGCCATTGAGTCTGTGTCTGACTCATAGCCACCCTATGTACAACAGGTGAAACAGCATTATTAGTACTCCTCTGCTATTCATGTGGTTTTCGATGTCTGATTGTTTTTTGGGAGTGGGTTGTCCAGTCCTTCTCCCAAGCCTACAGCACCTAGTGTTCCCAGGCGGTCTCTCATCCAAGTACTAACCAGACTGGACCCTGCTAAGCTTCAGAAATCTGACATGATCAGAAGCCACAGTGGTATGGCTGAAGGCATGGGGGTGTAGGGGATTGAAATGGACTCTTGCAGTTTGACTATGATGGATAAAGCCATGTGATTATCTGAGGACCTTGGACGGATGTTTTCTAATGGGCCCCACACTCTAATCCAAGCCATTGATCCAGTTATAAAACAAAGACCCCAGGGTCATATCACACAGGGTGCCCAGAGCTGGGCCCCCAGGGCTGATGTCACCCTGGGCATGCCTTAGTGGAGGAATGAGGAAGAACACAGCATCAGGATTGGAGGAAGACTCATAAACAACCTGTGTTATGCAGATACACAATTCTGTGTGCTGAAAGTGAAGAGAATTTAAAAAACATTTACTGATGAAGATCAAAGAACATAGCTTTCAATATGGATTGGGACTCAACATCAGCAAAACAAAAATCCTTACGACTGGGTCAGCACGCAACTTCACAATAAATGGAGAAAAGATTGAGGTTGCCCATGATTTTGCTTTACTTGGCTCTACAATCAACACCTGTGGAAGCAGCAGTCAAGAAATCAAAAGATGCATTGTTTTGGGAAAAGCTGTGACAAAAGATCTCTTTAGAGTATTGAAAAATAAAGATGTCTCATTGAAGACAAAGGTGCACCTGACTCATGCCATGGTATTTCCAGTTGTGTCATATGGTTGCGAAAGCTGGACATTGAACAAGGGAGACAGGAGAAAAATTGATGCTTTTGAATTATGGTGCTGGAGATGAATATTGAATACACCATGGACTGCCAAAAGAACCAACAGATCCGTCCTAGAAGAAGTACAACCAGAGTGCTCCTCGGAAGCAAGGATGGCCAGACTGCATCTTACATATTTTGGACATGTAGTCAGGAGAGACCAAACCCTGGAGAAGGACATCATGTTTGGGAGAGTGGCAGGTCAGCAAAACAAAGGAAAACCCTCCACCAGATGGATTGACACAGTGTCTGCAACAATGGTCTTAAACATAAATAAGATTGTGTGCCTCGCACAGAATCGAGAGTGTTTTGATCTGCTGTACATAGGGTTGTTATGAGTCGGACTTGACTTCACAACTCCTAACAACAACATTGGAGGAACTTCCCTTTGGTAAAATGAGATTATACACTGTATCAGTTTAAGAAAAGAGTTACAAAGGAGTTATCTGGGCACTTGTCAAAGAAGCACAGAATTACAGAGGAGAAAGTAAAACTCAAAGATTATGTACATTTTGCTCCCAGCATGGTTTATTGCTGTTATAACATTTTCGTTATTTAAAATGCCTCTTAAGAATAAGGTCTCTACCCAGGCGTCCTCAGTGCAGTCTGCTTGGAAGTTGTGTCAAAGTTCTTGATTCTCAGCTGGTGAGATTCAAACCAGATCCTGGGGTGAACGCTCTCTCCCTTTCCATGTCCCCCAGATTTTCTGTATCTTTCTATCCTGTCTCAAGTTTACCTTTTAGCTCTGTATCAACTTAAAAATTTGCCCTATCAGCTATAGGCATTCTGTGGATTTTATCACTTATAGAAAGGCCGGTGCTGATTTATATTTAGTGTAGCGATGGATGGCCAGCACTTGAAAGTAAATTGCAGGCAACCTGGGATTTTTCCATTATAGCTCCTGAAATCTATCTCGTTCTCCAATTTTCCTATCTCCCTACCTGCTCCAACAGTTTCTTCTCTCTGTTGTGCTAAAATGAGACATTTTCCTCCATCCTGTGTTCCAAGGTTTCTTGCTTTAATTAAAAGCAAACTGGAGAGAGAATCCAGTCCCCCAAGACCTCCTCACCCCAGAGTCCTGCATGCTCATCCTCCCCTGACCCCCTCTTCCTGCCATAGGTTGGCCCTCCTGATCAAATCCAGACTCCCTTTACCCACTCCCTCCACGCACCCTCCCTAGCCTTTAGTAATCACTATTCTGTGCTCAGGTTGACTTTCTTTTAGTTTCCACTTGTGAGAGAAAATACGAAGTACTTGTCTTTCTGTGTCTGGCTTATTTCACTCAACATAATGTTCTCCAGATCCATCTATTTGCTGCAAACAAGAGAATTTCATTCTTCTTTGCGGGTAAATAGTACTCTATGGCGATATATGTGCCAGAGTTTCTTTATCCCTTTACCCATTGATGGACACCTAGGCTGATTCCATATCTCAGCTTTTGTGAACATAGCTGCAGTAAACATGGGCATAAAGGTATCTCTTTCATATGCTGACTTCATACCTTTTGGTTATATACCAAAAAGGGGGATAGCTGGATCACAGGGCAGGTCTATTTTCAGGTTTAAGATTTTTTTTTAGTCTTCCTTCTTTCCTTTCTTCCTCTTCTCAAAGACCTTTTCCAGGTAGAACTCCTTCAGTTAATCCTTGCCAATATTTACATGTGATACCTAGTAACAGTGCCACTGAAGTAAATTTAAACTTGTTTTTTGAAGTACTTAAAACCTCCCTACCTGCAACTGTAGCCCTGGGGCATCCGATCCCATCAGATCTCGGAAGCTAAGCAGGGTTGGGCCTGGTTAGCACTTGGATGGGAGACCGCCTGGGAACACCAGGTGCTGTAGGCTTGGGAGCAGGACCTGGCAACCCACTCCCAAAAATCAATCCACCATTGAAAACGCTATGAACAGCAGAGAAACATTGGCAATAGTGTTTCGCCTGTTGTATGCAGGGTCGCTATGAGTCAGATACCAACTCAACGGCATCTAACAACAACAACAACAAAACCTCCCTAATATCTATATTATTGATATTGCAATTCATTCATGATTCTGGAGGCTGGAAATGCAAGGTGCTGTCCTGTGGTGAGGGCCTTCTCTGCTGCATCACAACATTGCATCCGACATGAGACAGAGCAGCCCGGCTCAGGTCTCTCTTCCTCCTAGAAAGCCACTAATGTCACCCCCCTCTCATGACCTCATTTCATCCTTATTATCCCACACACACCCCTCCTCCAAACACCATCAACAAAGAGATTTGAGGACTAGGCATCTGTCCCATAAAATTGGGGGGGACCACATTCAGATAGCATAGAGTCATCCGGAATTTGCAAATTCATGGGTGCATTGATCGGAATGTGACTTAAAATGCTTTTTCACATGGCTGTCCAATATTGACTGGGGCAAACATGTCCACATGTATGTTTGGCATCTTTTTATCTCTCTTTGAGAGCAAGAATCCAGGTTGCACCATCTTCTTCCCTTGACTGTTTCCTTACACAAGGTGTGTGGCAAGCTGTGCTTTCCAAGGATGGCTGTGGAAATCATTCCCCTCTCCCCTGCGCTCCTCTGCTGTGCCTGGCTTCTCCCTTGGAGAGGTGAAGTCTGTGTCCACGCTTCCTGAATCGCCCTGCTTACCCAGAATGTTCCTGATGTTAGCAAAGAAAGCCCTGCAAACCAGCAAATATTCCCAGGCAAACTGGGGTAAGTTGGTCCCCAGACTGTGATCTGTGTGGGTTTGGGATGTGGAACAGAACTCACGAAAAGCAGTGCTGTGAGCTTCAAAGATGGGTCAGAGGAGAGGCTTCTGCCATGTTTTCCTATGTGTGGGGAGGTGTGATATGAACATTAGAAACCTATGTGTGGGGAGGTGTGATATGAACATTAGAAACCTATGTGTGGGGAGGTGTGATATGAACATTAGAAACCAGAACAATGTACATCTCAAAGGATCTGGAAGAGCCAGTTCTCTTTACAGCAGCCTGGGGTTTTCAGACAGCGTGTTTTTAGGGGTTAGAAGTTCACCTGGGGCCCAGGACCACCAGGATAGAGAATGCAAGGGGAAAGCCTGCCTTATCTCCTTCCAGCCAGAAGAGCATGGTTTCACCCGTTTCGGTTATTTGTCACATGTTCCCATGAACAATGAGATTCTCTGGGTTCTGAGCATTCTCAGCTTTACCCCTTGGTTTATAGATGAGTAAACCAACACCCAGCAAAGAGAGATCGCAGACCCAAGGCTAGCCCGAAGAACAGAGGCAAGTAGGCTGTTCTGTTCCCCTCAACCTGCCATCTGCAATTCTGGCCATTTCATCCCGAGGTGGACTGCTTTACCCTGAGGATCAAGAGAAGAAACAGCTTTCCTTTAACATTTCTGCTTTGTTCCTGCATTCTCGATTTAGCCCTCTAGGCTGGCAACCAAACTGTGTTAGGCGGTTTCCAAGCAGTACACCTGTGTTTCTCATTACATCTTTCATTTCCATGGTTTCAATACTTTCCCACTTTTGGAACCAATTTTATTATCACATCTGAATGATTTTAGTGGTGAGAAAAAAAAAAACAGCCAGGAAATTCATACTTAAATTCATAACATTCAGATTCTAGTATAGTTATTTTCATTGTACATTATCTTTTCAAGACAAGAGGGGGCCTAATTGCAACAGATTTGTGCAGATGAGGAATATCACGCTACTGAGATAAGACATCACGTTTAAAGCATGTCATAATAAAGCTGATGTACCTATCAATATAGGGGATATTTAAAACTCAAAACTATCAAATTGCTTAAATCCGTGAAGCATGCTGTTTTAGTTTGGTTTCAGTTGATATGACAAAATACTTGGGGCCAGACATTTTATGAAGAGTAAAGTTTCATTCACTCATGGTTCTGGAGGCTGGAAATGCAAGGGGCTCTCCTGTAGTGAGGGCCTTCTCTGCTGCATCACAACATCGCATTGGACATGAGACAGAGCAGCCCGGCTCAGGTCTCTTCCTCCTAGAAAGCCACTGATGTCATCCTGGGGCCCCACTCTCACAACCTCACCTCATCCTAATCATCCCCCACACACCCCTCCTCCAAACACCATTAACAAAGAGATCTGAGGACTAGGCATCTGACCCGTAAAATTGGGGGGACCACATTCAGATAGCATAGAGTCATCCTGAAACTTGAGTGGCACTTTTTGTTGAAAGTCTGTATGTTCTCAGCAGAGATTATAAGAAGATGAAAACATAGCACGGTGTTTGGCAAAGAAATACTCAAGAAGTAATGAAGTATTTGTTGTTGTTGGGTGCTGTCGAGTTGGTGTCCGACTCATAGCGACCCTCATAGGGTTTTCAATGGCTGACTGTTTCAGGATTGCCTTGGGAGTGGATTGCCAGGCCCTTCTCCCATTTTTGTGGTGCTGGGAATCGAACCCGGGACCTCAGAGACTGCAGCGCAGCGCAGCGCTCTACCAACTGAGCTAAATCCCAGCCCAATGAAGTATTTACTGCACACATAATCTACCTCTCTGCCCTGTCTCTAGTCTCTGAGTTGTCCTCTTGAACAGCTGTTGTCTTGCTTCATGCACTGATTAAGTTCTCAGAGATGAACGGGGTTTATCTCGTACCTTCATCTCACAGTGGGAGAGGAGAGGTAAGGGGGACGGGCAAATCTGGTATCGAAGAACATGGGGCTATGGTTCCTGGACCTAAATACAAACCAGTGGTGCCTCATAGCTACCAGTTTTCATGGGCATTAACTGGACCATTGACAAGTACCGAAGCCCCTCTTCTCTACACAGTATGCTAGAACCTCATCCATAATTTGCTCTATGGGTCCACAGTACCCAGGACTCTTTTAATGCACTTATGAGACAATTTTTACATGCAGGAAAGCACTGCCAAAAAATAAAATAAAAGGTTGTCAGGGGCCTATATCCCTAGAGGAGCCCTGTTGGTGGTCAGCAGCAAGAGGAGGAGAAACCAAATTCATCACCTTTATGCCACTCAGTGGAAAAGAGGCCGTCGGCAGGTACTAACAGATGCTCCATACCTCCTTTTCATCCAAGTTGAGCATTCCCAATCTGAAGATCCCTAAAACACTAAACACTCCAAAATCCGCAACATTTTGAGGACTGACCTGATGCCACAAGCCTGAGGGTTCAGTGTACACATTGTTTCATGCACAAAATCATTAATGCAGTATAGAAAATTATCTTCAGGCTAGGTGTATAAGGTGCATTTTGTTGTTATCGTTAGGTGCCATCAAGTCAGGTCCAACTCATAGCAACCATATGTACAACAGAATGAAACCCTCCCTGACACTGTGCCATGCCCTGCACTATGTCAGCGCTTCTCTGCTATTCAGAGGGTTTTTGTTAGTTGATTGTTTCAGGAGTCGGCTGTCAGGTCCTTCTCCCTAGTTTGTCTTAGTCTAGAAGTTCAGCAGCTAAAAGCTGTCTACTTCTGGTGTCTGAGATACCAGTGGCATAGCTTTGAGCATCACAGCAACACACAGCCCTCACAGCATGACAAGCTGGCAGACACATAGGAGTATGAGGTGCGTAGGAACCATAAATGATGTTTGCATTTAGACTTGGGTCCCATCCCCAAGATATTTCATTATGTATCTTCAAATATTCCAAAATCCCTAAAAAAAAAAAAAAAAAAAAAGAATCCAAAACCCAAGACACTTTCAGCCCAAGTGTTTAAGACAAGGGACACTCAGCCCACACTGATGTTCATCCTCCAGTCTCTGCTGACAGCAAGCCTAAGCCACAGCCCACCAAACTGCCTTTGACCATTTTGTCCCTTCATCCTTATTTTAAGTGTGTATTGGTTTTATATCTCTGTAGACATTGCATTACAACCTGAAAATTATTTCCATTTTTAACATTAACTCATTTTTACTGAGCCTTTGGCTATTATAAGGAGAGTCAATTTTAGTGTTATATATGGGGCTGAGATTTATCTTAGCTGGTAGAGAGTGTCACTCTATGCTCTCTGAGGCCCTGGGTTCGATCCCCAGCACTGCAAAAACAGGAGAAGAACCTGGCAATCCACTCCTGAAACAATCAGCCATCAAAAACCCAATGAACAGCAGAGAAGCACTGACATAGTGCTGGGCATGGCACCATGTTGGGGAGTGTTTCATTCTGTTGTACATAGGGTCGTCATGAGTCGGACCTGAGTCGACAACAACAGCATGGTTGTATTTATGTCTTTCTTCTTTTCTCTTTCTTCTTTTCTTATTTGTTTATTTATCTATTTAACTTCTCAGGGCATCTTTCTGGAGTAGCACTTCAAAGATTCAGGAAAGAGGCGTCAGGAACCACTGGCTAAGAAAAACGGTCTCAAGCACCATCTCGGTTCCTCCCTGAACTGTCAGAACTCTCCCTGTTCAGACTGCCTGCTCTCGTTTCCAGGCCCAGCCTCCCCTGACCAAGGGGTTTCCTGAGTGCTCTGATATAAATTTGGCCGGAATGAAGTGCTTTGGGAAGTATCTCTAGCTCTCAGGGCTTGCCTGGTCAGCGGTATTCCTCCTTCCATTAGCGCTGGGTTCATGTCATCTTGCACTCATGTCATCAATACAGATCAGCTAATTGATTGGTCCTTTGAGGTCTCAGTGCTTAGGAAAAAACTTGATCCACGTGTCCATATAATCATTGTTTATCACCGTAGTCATTTCTATGTTTTTCACAGAGCTGAGTTTAATGTCATTACCACTCAAATTGGTTTGGAGTTCAGTTTTTAATTTTTTTAAAAATATATTTATTTATTATTATTTTTTTTTGAGACAGGGTCTTTCTTGCTACATAGTCCAGGCTGGTCTCTAACCCATGTTCCTCCTGCCTCATTTTCTCAAGGTCACAAGCCTGTTGCCACCACACCTGGTGCCACCATTCAATTTGAAGCGGTGATGTGGCCTCTGGGTGGGTTATGAAGGCAGGTTGAACTTTGCAAGCGGAGATTTGCTAAGACCTGAGGCTTTGCCTTCTACACTATCCCAGTACCTTATGATGGATGGAAAGTGTGATGTTTACGTTTACCAGGCACTTGAGGAGTTTGTCTTACATTATGCTTCCTTCCATTGACCTGTTATCTTTTCTATCTTGTTTTTGAACCTTTTGCCTTTGTTTCCTCTCCTTCATGAAACAATACATTTCTTTCTTTCTTTCTTTTTTTTTTTTTTTTTTTTTTTTTTACAGTACTGGGGATTGAACCCAGGCCCTCGTGCTTGCATGCTTTGCAAGTGCTGGACCACTGAGCTGCACCCCAAACCCATTTTTTTACTTTCTGAGACAGGGTCTTGCTAAATGATGCAGACCGCCTCTGGTCTCGAACTTGCAATCCTCCTGCCTCTGCCTCCCTAGTCACTGGGATTATAGGCGTGCGCCACCTCGCCTGGCTATGAAATGATACATTTCTCAAGGCAACGCACAAATCCTCCACAATCCCCAGCACCAAGTAGATCTTCAGTAGAGACTGGCGAGTTGGAATGTGGCTCCACTATCTGGTTTTAAAAGGCTGCCATAAATCCACTCTTTTTTTTTCCCTCTCAACAGTGGCATCTAGAGTCAGTCAGTTTATTTCAGTTGAAAGGCTCCAGATTTTGAAAGGCAAAACTAAACTAAACTTTCTCTTCATCACACCAGGTATCCATTCCTGTGAAGTTTATTTCTGTGTGCAGAGCTTCCGGCTGATGCCTGCACCCCATGAGTCCTGAGTCCCCAGGAGAGTTGGAGAGATGTAGGTCGCCTCTCACAACTGAAATAGAAGAATTACTTCATGGATTGGCTTAATCATGAAATCCGAGTTTAGGAGCTGGGGGTGTAGCTGAGTGGTAGAGGCATGTGGTAAGTATGGACAAGGCTCTGGGTTCAACCCCATAAAATAGAAGGAGGAGGGGAGGAGGAGGTGGAGGAGGAGGAAGAGCAGGAAGAGGAGAGATACAAAGCTAGCATGCCACTAAAAAGAAGTTCTCTGAGGCACCGTTATCTGAAAAAACAACAGACATCTTATGTTACATTTATTCAGGAAAAGGAATGTCACACTCACAGGAACATTTCTTGGGAACATTGTCCCTGAGTGGGTCAAATGCAGTGATATATAACACATTGGAGATTTAAATCTAGCCTCTCCTAGGAGGTCACCCATGACCTGGCATCATTGGTGAATTGCTGAGGAAGGAATCTACCTAAGGCACGGTAGCCCATACCCGCTCTTGCGACCCTTTCTGGTGGGAAGGTTCAGAATATAAATATGCCATTTTGATGCAGAGGTTATTTGGCGTTGAAGCAATTGAGAAAAAGCAGACAGGCAGAGTCCTTTGCCCTCCTCCTATTTGCCTGAAAGGAGGACATAAATTTACATAGATGTCCCCTCCCTGCTCTGTGAGGAAGGAAAGCCAATCACAGGAGACAATTGGATACAGTACCAGAAGAACTAACAAGACAGACCTTCCTAGAGAAAGTTATCCTCTGTTCCTTTCCCCATAGACACATGCTGTTTGACTTACAAAGCAGTTATGTCCCAATAACCCTTCCAGAATTCAAAACACTGTTAGTTGAAAATGCCTTGGATCCACCTGACCTCCAAACATCCTAGCTCAGCAACACTGCAGAGTGGCTGCTGTTCGCCTTTGTGGTCCCATGGCTGATTGGGAGCTTCCTGCCACTGCCCAGCACCACAAGACATCATATGGCATATCGCTAGCCTAGAAAAAGACCAAAACTCAAAATCGGAAGCATGGTTTCTACTGAGTGCACGTGACTTCCACATCATCATAAAGTTGAATTATAAGTCGAGCCATCATAAGTTGGAAACTATATTTACCTTCCCATAGAAGCTCTAAATACTCAGAGCTGAAAGTGCCTTTCCTTTATGTTGTTACTTCTCTACAAATTTATTATTCTTTATTAAGATGCTATGCAAGGGCATGGGGCTGGGATTTAGCTCAGTTGGTAGGGCGCTGCTCTGCAGTCTCTGAGGTCCTGAGTTCGATTCCTAGCACTGCAAAAATGGGAGAAGGACATGGCAATCGACTCCCAAGGCAATCCCGAAACAATCAGCCATTGAAAACCCTATGAGGGTCGCTATGAGTCAGACGCGATTGGGCGGCACCTAACAACCACAGCATACAAGCTCAAGTTCTAACCACTCCTTCAACTTACTCATCTCTGATGGTTCACACGTGGAAACACCATGCACACATTAATAACTTACATTTGTTTTTCTCTTCCTAATCTGGGTTGTTAGTCTAATTGCACTGCCAATGAACTTAAGATGGGTAGGCCGGAAAAAAATATTTTATTTCCTCTCCTACACAAAGAAATTCTAACAAGAGAAAGACGAATAGCACAGTTTCTGACTCACACACAAGCCCCAGCCACTCTTAGACACCTTGATCTGAGCAGAGAGAAAGTGTGATGTTTTAAACCCTTCTTAAAGGCATACAGATGAGAAAATAAAATTACAAACACAAAATCTCATTCAAAATGTATTTGGAAATTGTCATTTTTGTTGTTATTGTTGTTGCTTGTTTTCGTGCTAGAGATTGAACTTGGTGACTTGAACATTCTAAGTCCCCTGGAAATGACGCTTAAAATATGTTGTAGTTGTTGTTAGGTGTCGTCAAGTCAGGTCTGACTCATAGACACCCAATGTACAACAGAAAGAAAGACACCTAGACATGTGCCATGCTCAGCACTACATCAGCGTTTCTCTGCTATTCATAGGGTTTTCAGTGGCTAATTGTATCAGGATTGTTTCAAGAGTGGGTTGCCAGGTCCTTCTCCTGTTTTTGTAGTGCTAGGGATCAAACCTGGGGCCTCAGAGATTACAGAGCTGCACTCTACCAACTACTAAAATATATTTCTCTGTATTGTAAAATGTTTCTGAATTCACACATTGTGTTTAATCTGACTTTTTTTTTTTTTGTGGTACTGGGGGTGGAACCCAGGGCCTCGAGCCTGCATGCTTTGCAAGTGCTGGATCACTGAGTTGCACCCTCAGCCCATTTTTTTACTTTTTTGAGACAGGGTCTCGCTAAATTATGCAGACTGACTCTGATCTCGAACTTGCGATCCTCCTGCCTCCGCCTCCCGAGCCGCTGGGATTACAGGCGTGCACCACCATGCCCGGCTATCTGACCAATTTTTAGGGAACATTTCATTTATGTGAATAGTGCATTGAATGGTGGTCCCCCAAAATACGGCCACATCCTATCCCCAAGAATTTGTGGATATAACCTTATTTGGAGAGTCTTTCAGATGTGATTTAAGGATCTTGAGATGAAATCATCTGGGATTATACTGGTGGGCCCTAAATCCAATGAAAGCATCACTTTTAGTGACCAAAGAGGAGACACAGAGCCAGGCGCGGTAGCGCATGCCTGTAATCCTAGCAGCTTCAGAGGCGGAGGCAGGAGGAGGCAGGAGGATCGTAAGTTCTAGACCAGGGCAGTCTGTGTAATTTAGTGAGACCCTGTCTCAAAAAGTAAAAAAAAAAAATGGGCTGAGGGCACAGCTCAGTGGTCCAGCACTTGCAGAGTACGCAAGCGCAAGGCCCTGGGTTCAACCCCTAGTACCACAAAAAAAAAAAAAAAAAAAAAAAGAAGACACAGGTATATCTTTACCAAGTCATGTGAAGATGAAACAGATTGGCAGGACTACTCAGTCACAAGGAACACCTAGAGCCACCAGAAGCTGGAAGAAGGGTCCTCCTGTGGAGCTTTCAGAGGGAGCACAGCTCTGCTAACACTTTGACTTTGGACTTCCAACTTCCAGAACTGGGAAAGAAGAAACTTCTGTTTCTTTAAGTCACCATGTTAGCAGTGATTTGTTACAGCGGCAGCAGGAAACTAATATAGCCTGTCTCAGTCCTTTTGTTGTGGCTAACAACACAGACTAGGTAAGTTATAAAGAAACAAGATTTATTTTGGCTCATGGTCTAGTCCAAGGTCATGGGGCCACGTCTGGTAATGGCCTTCTTGCTGGCAGAGTCGCAAGACAGCACATAGTAATGGCAAGAGACAAGAATCACATGAGAGACGGAGCCAAACTGGGTTTTATACCAGATCCATTAACCCGTTAATGTATTAATCACAGGACCTGGCTAAGCCATTCATAAGAGTGGAGCCCTAATCACCTCTTAAAGGCTCCACCTGGTCCCACTTCTTAGCGCCTAACAGAGCTGACACAAGAGTTTTGGAGGGGACAAACAGTATTCAAACGAGAGCCAAATATATAAGAACTTTTTATTTTTAGAAGAGATGGGAAGAGCCAGTCACAAAGTTTTACATCTTGTTGTTGTTAGGTGCTGTAGAGTCGGTATCCAAGTCATAATGACCCTGTGTACAACAGGCGAAACACTATTGTCAGTGCTTCTTTGCTGTTCATAGGGTTTTCAATGGCAGATTGATTTTTGGGAGTGGGTTGCAGGGTCATTCTCCCCAGCCTACAGCACCTGGTATTCCCAGGCGGTCTCCCATCCAAGTACTAACCAGGCCCAACTCTGCTTAGCTTCTGAGATCTGATGGGATTGGACGCCACAGGGCTACGGCTGCAGGCTTTACATCTTACGGGTTTCATTTTTTGTTTCCAAATCCGTTTTTCAAACCTCCATGGGAATTGGAAGAGGTGAAGTCTTTCTTCTCAGGCTGTGCCTGCTGGCCGGGTGGCTCTTCTGTCCTTCAGAGCCTGGGTCCACCTGGCTCCCCTGCGCTCCTCCTCCGCCAGCACCAGCGAGTCCCATCTGTATATTTCTCCTTGAACTGTGTTTGGGGTTTGATGTATTCTGCTATTGTCACTAGGGAAGTCTTTGGCCTGAGAAAGGTCTCCTCTCTAGGTCTCTCATTTCTTTTTTTCTTGCTTGCTTTCCTCTCTTCCCCCTTCCAGTGACTTTTTATTGTTAGAGGAAGTTCTGCTGAGTCATCTTTCTAGGTCCAGCCACGAAAAATCAAGTCTATGAGTCTGGTAGTTTTTCTCTTTTGGAAAGAAAGGGTGTCTAACCAAGTGGGACATTACCTAGAGGCGAGGGGGCAACAGGGGTATTAGTAAAGATTTTTAGAGTTTTATATATGAGTCTCCTGTAAAATCAAAATACTTCAGACTGCGCATTCTCTGAAATAAAAAAGTTTACTGAGCCATTACAGGTGGTCACCAGAAAAAGGACCAGGTTCTAGTTACTACAACTATCAGCGGCAAGGCTGCACAGACGTTGGAGAAATGTCTGCTAGACCTAGACATAAGTCTGTTTATGATAAAATTTAGGGACAGAAAGCTAAGGCTGTTTACACCAACCCTACATTGGCTATAGATAAGAGGGGCAGGGCAGCTTGTGTGAGACAAACCTTTGGGATCAAGGACAGTCCACAAGGAGTAGTACTTGCTGCGTCAGGACTGGCTGGGGCTGATGGTCCAGAAGACTTAGGCATCAGTAGGGCATGGTGGCACTGGTGGTCAGCTGCCACAGGTTTACATCAATGTTTCAATATGCCACACATTCAGGAATGTGGAACAGACTTGCTTTGGTTTTTCTCATAGTTGTTCATTCGTTAATTCCCTTTACGTCTCTACAACTCTCTCCAATCCTCTGACCCTTGCGATTAAATTTAGAACATCCTTTAATTTTGGGAGAAGGACCCGGCAACCCACTCCCAAAAAACAATCCACTGTTGTAAACCCTATGAACAGCAGAGGAGCACTGACGATAGTGTTTCACCTGTTGTACCTGGGGTCGCTAAGAGTCGGATACCGACTTGACGGCACCTAACAACAACAGCAACATAATTTTTCTTGTATTCTTTTTCCCCAGTGCTTTTAGAAGAGTAGGGACTATGTCTGTCTGTCTGTCTTCCTGTCTGTCTGTCTGTCTCTGGATAGAACTTTCCAGCTCATGCATTGAGAAAATGAACAAAGGATGTGCTCTAAAATGCGGAGGACAGAGGCATGACTGGTACCTGGGAAGACCTGCACCCAAAACTTTGTTCCACTGTTCAGCATTGGACAAGGTTGGTGAACAAGCCTGAGCCTCAGTCTGCTCACCTGCTAAATGGGCAGTAGTTCCTGGCCACTGACTATTTGCATTTCTGTCTCCCTGAAAAGCTGGGTCCCTTGGAGGAGGCTGTGCCTGTTCTGCTGTTCCTGGGCCTGGCCCCCAGGGGGGCGCTGCCCAGGCTCTGAGCAATGGTTCTACATGGTCTGCTGCGAACCTTTCTGCCCCACCCCAAGCTCATTTCCCTCAGAAAAGTTCAGGGTGAAGACTCTTTCCTCCGATGCCACCACATGGTGTTGTGGTCAATTTGGGCAGAAGTCAGACAATAGGGAAAGAGGAAGGATTCCAGGAGGAGAAAGGCCCAGAGTTCCTATGTTCACATTCCAGCTGCAAATTGTTATGCAGGAGAAAGTCATGGCTTCACTGTAAGGTAGGAACTTCTACAGATGTGGAAAGTCAACCTAATTATTTTTTCAGTACTGAGGGATTAAGCTCAGTGCTTCACCTTGCTAGGCAAGTACTCTGCCACTGCGCTTCCTTCCTTCCTTCCTTCTTTCCTTCCTCCCTCCTTCATTTCCTTCCCTTTCCCTCCCTCCCTCCTTGCTTTTTCTTCTCTTCTCTTTTCTTTCTTTCTTCCTTTCTTTTTCTTTATTTCTTGTGACACATAGTCTCACTGAATTGCACAGGCTGCCTCTGGCCTCGAACCAGCAATCCTCCTGCCTCGGCCTCCCAAGTAGCTGGGATTACAGGCTTAGACCATGCACCCATCTTCAACATAATTTTTTTTACTTTAGTTCAAAAGTATTTAAGGATTTTTCTGTTTGTTTGTTTATAATTACTGCTGCTAGATGAGACCTAGTTGGAGCATGAGGTATGCAGGGTCAAACACATCCCCTAGAGGGGACTGGAACTCCAGAAACTCCACATAAACATTTTTCACAGTGTGAACAACACTGTGTGCTAGTTTAGGAAAAGCAGAGAACATGTATTAGCGTGTGTCTAAAGAATCTAAGAGACCTGAATTGCCATGGCCAGCACCTGACTCTCTTTGAATTATGGTTGGTTTGGGTTCTTACCCAGGTTTCTGGGATGACTGTATGGTCTAGCCTCAGCATGCCATGAATGTTCACCTAGCTGTATTAGGCAAACCTAAGGCTATAAAACCCTTATCGGTCCCAGGGTACCTTCAGCAACCTTTGATTTGATTTTAATGTATTTAAGTTTAATCTACTTGTGTGAGAAGAAATACATCAGGCCGCGAGTCAGCTACAGAGCTTACACTTTTCCTATAAATTTTAAAATGTTCCCAGATGTCAGAGCTGGGGGGTGCAGCTCAGTGGTAAGAGCGCTTACCTAGCATGTGTGAGGTCCTGGATTCCATCCCCAGCACTGAAAAAAAAGTTCCCAGTTGCTGCCAATTTCTTAGACAATCTCCCAGACTGGTACAGCAAGGGGATGTTCCCTGTAGAAAATGCCTGTAAGTCGTTTGCCACAGCCTGGCCGTCTTGTCCTCTCTGGTGAAGAAAGCGGGAGTGTGCTTCCTGCAGCTAAAGCAGCAGAGAGGGAGGGTGGCCTGCTGTTCTGTATAGTGTCCCACCCAAAGGGACAGACAGCTGCTTGCCTAGGCCTCCTCACAACACCAAGGGGAAGTCTTCCCACTGCCCCACTGGTTCACCAAGCTATTATACTTGCCTTTCGTCATTTTTGTTGGTTTGTTTGTTTTTGTTTAGTTTTTTGAGATAGGGTCCTGCTGTGTAGACAAGGCTGGCCTTGAAATGGTGTCAACCTTCCTGCCTCAGCCTCTAGAATGCTGAGATCACAAGTGTGGGCCACCATGCTGGGCTGCCTCTTATCATTTTATATTCTTGCAGCAAAGAAACAGGCTTATTTCTGTGTCATTCTGAGGTCTTAGAGGGCAAAGAGAGAAGGACTAGGGAGTGAATCTTTCTGGTTGTAACAATGTCAGGCGGCAGTGAAACCTACCAAAGCTTAAGGGGGAAGAGTTATTTATTGGGGGCTCAAGGTTAGAGGATTTAGTTCATAGACGCAGGAGAGCATAGTGGTGGGGCAGGCATCTGAGCAGGTGGCTGGCCCATGCAGGGGGCCTCATGACATGGTAGGGCAGAGAGAGACACCGGTGGTAGGTCCCTGCAAAACCCTCCAGAGTCTCTCCCCAGTGACTCCCTTCCACAAAGTTAGACCCTGCCTCCCAAAGTTTCCATAGCCTCCCCAAACAGCGCCACCAGCTGGTGACCAAACGCTAAAGCACATGACTTTGGGGGACATTTTAGATTCAAACCATGACAAGCAAGCAACACTATTTCTTGGTTGCCATCTGTTTCCTAAAGTTCCCTGATACTGGAGTCTGAAGGAATAAAGGTCTAATAACTGCATACTTTTATTTAAAAAAAACATTTGCACATGCTCTGTGGTGCATGCATCTCCCAGTCCGGCCCAGATGTTTGGTCGGGTGGTGCTTCTGTGCACACAGGTATCTAACGGGACCCTCAGGTGAGGGGCGCGGACTCCTTAGCCCACAGAAATGCATCAGATATGGGAGAAAGGAAAAAGCCTCCCACACTTTTGCCTTGCAGAAACAAACACAGCTCTTTATTTCTCTCTCTGCCCTGATAAGGGCAGAGAAGACCCAAAGCATACAGCTTATAAGTGCTAACTGCCTAAGTGCTGCAGTTCTATGCTGCCTTGGCGGGCAGCCATGGCTCTTCCACCCCCAGCTCTGGGACCAGATACTGTCCTCAGCTTTGGCCTTTTGGCACTGGGTCCAAGAGGGGTTCCTCAGCTTGCTTGTAGTCCGTCATTCCTTGAGAGCGCCATCTAGTTTTCCTGGTCTTGGTGGTCATGAAGAGAGAGAGTTCTTGTCTAGTTGGTGGTCAACAGAGAGAGAATGAGCTGCTGCAGTGCAGCTCCTTATATAGCTCGACCCCAAATGGCCTGAGCCAATCAGCTTTGAGTCCAATTGTCCAATCAGGTTTGGGGGATTAATGAAAGGTTTTGTACAAATGTCCAATCAAGTTACTTTCATTTTTCCCTAGATTTCTAATTTACAAACCAGATCTTCAAAAGCTGTTTTCCCAGTTTTGGGGTTTTTGCCAATTTCCCTCCAATTTCTCCCTACAATGCTCCATGGGGGTTTGCTCTACTCTTAGTAGAGAAGAATAAACAGTAAAACTGAATGGCAGTTTTTGGAGCACAATCCTGAGGGAAAATGCTTGCCAAAACAATACCTTACCAAGAGTTTTTTTTTTTTTCTTTTGAGGATGAAAACCCATTAGGTAAGAACAACATTGTCTAAACATTTATTTGATGATTCAAAAGGTTTTTCTATCATCTCAGCCCTGGATGATTCATAGCCACATTGCTTATCCTGAACTAAACCACCTGGTAGCAACAAAGGCCAGTATCTGGCCTCACCCTCTGGTCATTGAGCCACCATGTCAGGGCCATATCCAGGAAAAAGGTCCGTGTTGGGGCCCAGGGTAGTAGGTGGCATTTCCAGAGAAGGCTTTGGCAGTGTGTCCCATCCCTCTGACCTCACCATTCCTCCATCCCAAGGTGGAGTGGGCTTCCCTCCCCTTGCCTCTGGGGTGGCCCCAAGGCAGGCTTTGACCAAGAGCATGCAGGAGTGACTCAGTGTGATGTCCAGACCGGCCATAGGACACGCAGAGAGCCTGCTCCCTCCCAGTACAGGACACACCCAAAGTAGAGTGACTTGGTACAAGCACAGTTGAAAAACAACTTGTTTGTACAAGCAAATAACCACGTGATGTTGGTCATAACCAGACACACCTGAACTTATTGGACCTACCAGATTAAATCAGGGGAGCACTATAGACTGTTGCATGGCACACCGACCTGTCACTTTATCATAGCCTTCTCTGGTGGACTCATCACAGCCTCTGTCCAAGTGATCATCAGGTGACCAACTCTTGACTATCCTCAGATTCAGCTCATACAATCCTCCCGGCCACTGACACATCCACTTCAGTGCCATCAGATTTCATGTTGACATCTCCACCATTGATTCATGAATCTAATACCCAACCACCTCCATTGCTTCTTCACATTGACTTTTCCTTTTATTTATTTATTTATTTTTATTTTATTTATTTATTTATTTATTATTTATTTATTTTGGTGTGGTTCTGAGGGATTGAACCCAGGAAACTTCACCACTGACCTGCACTCCCAGGCCCTTTTTATTCTTTATTTTGAGAGAAGATCTTACTAAGTTACACAGGCTGCCTCTGGCCTTGAACCCGCAATCCTCCTGCCTCTGCCTCTTGAGTTGCTGGGCTTACAGGTATGCACCACAGCACCTGGCTTCACATTGACTCTTTAATTCCTATAGACTCTTGGCCCTTTTCCAACTTTCTGAAACTTAGATAGGGCTGTTTGAAGTGTGCTTTGAGTGTTATAGCTACTGATTAAGGTTGAAGTAGAACAAAGCAAGTGCAATTGCCATGGTTACAACTCCAAGTGAAAACAGGAGTACTCGGTGGAGTAAAAGAGATGAATCTCATATGGTTTACGAACCTATTGACATTTACTAAATTTTGACATTGTAGAAAAACACAAGCTTGATGGCCAGCATAGCTCACTCATGGTTCCCTCTGCTTCCTTTACTCTTGTTCACCTCTCCCTAGTAAGAGCACAGCCCCAGGCACCATAAAAAGAGACCCAGCTTCCCTGAGAAAGAGATCACATGGACATAGTCAGAATCCCACCAGCCTCCAGCTTCTTTAGCCCTTCAGGCCAACGTCAGGTATGTAGAAGAGCCATGTTGAATGTGCCCATCACATGGGTCCCGGATCCTGGCACATCTGTCCACTGGCACCACATGGAGCAGATCTGCCCGGGTTAACCCTCATCTAATTCCTGACCTACAGAATTTTGCACAAATCAAATGATGGTGGTCACATTAATCCACTAAGTCTCTGGATAGTTGTTCATTCAGAGAAACAGCAGAGTAGCCAGATGTAGTGAGGGCTCCCAGGAGCCTGGCAGTGAACAGAGACGTGAAGTCCAGGCACAGCAAGAGGTGAAGCATGAGTGGCTAGGCCACTATTACCACACAAGGACATCACTAGTTATGCAGCCCCTGGCTCCCATGTCTTAGCAACTGAACCAGGGACTTGTTTGCAGATGAAATCAGATGCCCCAAACAACTCAATAAGTCAAATGTTTCCATCAGCAGACTTGAGGCAGAGTCTACTTCTGCACTCAGCTCCATCATCTCTTTGGAGCTTCATGTCTCCCTTGCTATGGGATGGGAATCCCCACTAAGTTCCAGTAGGGTGCAGAAGAGGAGGGGCTAGAAAAGGAGCGCGCCCATCCCATTGCTGGAGCACAGAGTGCAGAGGGGAGAGTGTTAGAAATGGAGGAAATTGGAAAGGAAGCCACACCCAGAGGAAACCAAAGACAGAGTGCCCGCTATGGTTGGCGTGGGAGTGGGGGTCAGGAGTAACCATGAAGAAAGTGTTGTGCCCTGTAGAATTTGGAACAGGCCGAGGCTTAGCATTTGGGGACAGAAGACATGAATGGCTGAAAACCAAGCACTGTGGAAGCTGTGTGCGTAGAACAGTCACCCCCCCCCCTTAGTCCTACCCACACATAGAATGGCAAGGACGCCAGACAGGCAGAGTAATGTGTGCGGCTGGAAGGATGTGAGCAGCCGCAGTGCATGCCCACATCTGCACACCCAGGGAAAGGGTTCCAGAGGATGGGTGCGGAGCCAACTTAGTATCGGCCAGGCCTCAGCCCACTCCTGCAGAAGGACAATCTAAAGTCAGCAGTCCCTGCCTGGGTCCCAGGGCTTCAGTCAGCCCTTTGAATAGGTCTCTTCTTCTTGCTGCTGTTGTTGAGATAGATTCACTGCATTACCCAGGCTGGTCTCAAACTCTTGGACTCCAGTGATCCTCCTTCCTCAGCCTCCTGAGTAATTGAGTCTGCAGATGTGAACGCCTATGCCCAGCTGGTCCCGTTTTCTTTTCTTTTCTTTCCCTGGTGCTGGGCGTAGAAACCAGGGCCTTGCGCATGCTAAGCAAGTACTCTGCCACTAAGGCACACCCGTAGCTTAGTCTCTCATTCTTAAGCATGAAAGAACAACCCAGGTTTGTCACGGTTTAGCAGAAACTTGTGGCATGACAGAAAGTCACCAAGATCCTAAAAAGAGAGAGAAAAAGAAATGCATCCTCAGGGAAAACCGAGAGAATTCAGAGGACACAAGAACATAAACAAAGAACAAAGAAGGAGTAAAACTCTGATCGGTGTCCTCAGAGAGACTTTGGAGAATCCTGCATCTGTATAACGAGACCACAGTGGTACAATGGACAAGGACCCACGTGAAGAAACCACAGCGCAAGCCTGGAAGTGAAAGTTCTGTTCCAAAAAATAGAAAATAATGAGTAGGGATGGGCAGAAGTGTTTAGGAGATCTCAGAGAGAACAGAGGAACTTGGGAGACAGAGGCATTATGAGGTGCAGGTGATGAATCCAGGAGACACAAGGCCTTCCTAAAAGGAATCTCAGACAGAGAAAAAGAAAGCAAATAAGGAAAAGGAGAGAGAACAAAAAACAAAGGTTGGAAAATGATCAAATAAGTAGTTGACTTTTCCAAGAGCTAGGGAAAGACTCTATGAGGTATTGAGAGTGTGAAGTGGAATAAATACCTTAAAGAGCATCTTGGCCACCATTCGTGGAGCTGACTGTCTCTGGACCAAGTAATGTCTCTTTGTTTATGACATGCTGAAGTCCTGGGGCAATTGTTGACAGCTGAAGGGGATTTGGTAACGTGCCAGTATCTTCTGAGTTCCTATCCTTTTGCTGTAAGTGGGTGGCTTCATGGTAGAGTGCATGCTTTGTACTTGCAGGGTCCTAGGTTTGATCTTGAGCACAAATAACAAAAGAAGAAGAAAGAAGAAAAGAGAAGAAAAAAGAAAAGAAGAAAAGTCCTGTATATTTGGTTTCTGCCCTCTTTGCTGGCACACAGCTCCAAAAAATCCTTAAATTCTCCAAGACTGAAGCATCTTTCTGTAGACCAATGAAAGAATGAGCTGACTGAGGCCTGGGGATCCTGGAGAACCCCCATGAGGGCTGGTTGCCAAGGGATCTGACTCTGTAATTAGAGGTTTGGAACTTTCAGCCCCGCCCCACAAATGGGGAAGGCCAAGGGGGTAAGGCTGAGTTCATCACTGGTGGCCAGCGATGTGGCCATTCATACCTACATAATGGTACCTCCATACAAACCCCTACAGGGTGGGGTTCCAGGAGCTTCTGGTTTGGTGAACACAGGGGGCCTGGGGGGGTGCGGCACCTGGGAGAGGGCATGGAGGTTCCAAGATCCTCCTTCAAACCCCACCCTATGCATCTCTTCCCTCTGGTCGATCCTGAATCATATCCTTTGTGATAAACCCATAATCTAATAAAAAATTATTTTCAAAGTAAATAAAATAAAATAGATGCATTGCTCATACAATGAACATTACCCAATATAAGATCATGCATTAGGACTATACTTACCATGAAAAAGTTTGAAGACAAAATGTTGAATGGAAAGACCAAATTGCAAACCATTTATAGATCTATACCATTCACATAAATTCTTTAAAAATGAGTTCAATGTTAAAAAAAAAAAAAAAGTTTTCTTGACTGCAGTTTGCCATTTTTTTAAATTACCAATAAGACCTGAGGTTGCATCTCTCTTCTATGGTTCATGATGGCTTGCTGCAGCCCCAGGAGGATGGAGTCTCCACACACTTATATTGTGAAGGCGTGATACTTAATAGCCAAAGTGTGGGTACATTAGATACGGAGGGGAAACCGACACTGTAGAGAGCAAAGAAGATAATTGATGAATTCAATATAGATAAGTGATTAAAGCAAGGTGCTGTCAAATCACAAATTCTTAGGGAACTCAAGAATGAAATAGATGCAGCCATTCTCTCCATAAATCCAGATGCACATGGACTGAAGCCCTTTGCTGGGTGGGGCAGACATAGCCCATGCCCCATGGAGCTTCCATCCCAGCAGAGGGCCATGGCCACGCATGACAGGAGTGCGAAGTCACCCCGCCAGCCAGGTCTCGCTTGGCCTTGGGCAGAAGGAGCTGCCTTCCTTGTTAATGCGATGTGAAGGACTAAAGGAACGAACACAGTAAAGAGCAGAAGAGCTTTCCAGGCGAGGGGAGCGCTCAGGTGTGGAGCCAGGTGAGAGGTTATTGGCTAAAGTCAAATGTCTGTAATTACAACCAGTAATGTCAAGCATATGGTCAAAGGGAAGTTTTACTGGAATGAACGGACAATAATTTGTTAATGTGCGTGGGTAAGAATCGAGGGGGGTGAGTACGCAATAACCAATGAGGTCCGGATCCTTACACTCCTCCTCACAGCGGAGAGAGAGATGGGGAATCTGACACTTTGAGGGCT
This sequence comes from Pedetes capensis, assembly GCA_007922755.1. Taxonomy (NCBI): domain Eukaryota; kingdom Metazoa; phylum Chordata; class Mammalia; order Rodentia; family Pedetidae; genus Pedetes; species Pedetes capensis. The sequence goes on from VMDO01005022.1 coordinate 43,223, forward strand.
ACTGAATGACTTTAGGGGAATGAATGGGCCTGGTGCTCAGAGGGCAGTTAGTAAAGGATTCTCTTTTGGAATTGAGTGGGCTTGGAGGTGGACAATGGGCTGGGGTTTACCTCAGTTGGTAGAGTGCTGCTCCACACTTTCTGAGGACCCAGGTTCAATCCCCAGCACCAAAAAATGGGAGAAGGAAGTGGTGGTCCACTCCCAAAACAATCCCGAAACAATCAGCCATTGAAAACCCTATAAGGGTTGCTATGAGTCAGTACCCAGCAACAGAGGTGGGCAATGACTGTGACAAGTTCTTTCCAGGAGTGGTTTTACTCCTTCATCTTCCTTCCTAAAACTATGACTTAGTTAATGGGGAAAATGCAGGGGAGCGACCCAAGGAAATTGTTTCCTTCTCTGCCAGGGCCTGTCTTTGGGTGGATAATGGGGACACCAGAAGAAAGCCTTTTCTTGTCTCCACCACTCTCTAATACCCTTTAGTTTAACATAATCAGCATAGGGGCCAAGGATGTAGTTTAGTGATAGGGTTCTTGTCTGGCATATGTGAGGCCTTGGGTTTCATCCTTAGCATCAAGAAAGAAAGAAAGGAGCCGGGCAGGGTGGGGCACACCTGTAATCCCAGAAGCTCAGGAGGCGAAGGCAGGAGGATCGCAAGTTTGAGACTAGAGAGAGTCTGCGTAATTCAGCGAGACCCTGTCTCAAAAAGTAAAAGAAACCAAACCAAACAAACAAAAAAAAGCGCTGGTGCAGCTCAGTGGTCCAGCACTTGCAAAGCATGCAAGCATGACGCCCTGGGTTCAACCCCAAGTACCACCAAAAAAAAAAAAAAAAAAAAAAAAAAAAAAAAAAAAAAAAAAAAAAACAAAGAAAGAAAGGAAGGAAGGAAGGAAGGAAAGGAAAGGAAAGGAAAGGACAGGAAAGGAGAGGAGTGGAGTGAGGGAGGAAGAAAAAGAAAGAAAAACTCATTTATAGGATCCTGGGAACGAGACACACTGATTTAATTTCATCTCCACAGTAAGCAATCTGCTAGGTCCCTCAGTTTTAGGACTTTGAAAATTGCACATTTTAAAAAGATTGGTGCTTTCTTGGCAACTACGAAAACGCACTATTCAACTGCTTTTGCATAATTATGTGGCTTCATATAAGAAATTTCCTCTATCCCAACATATTGGCTGACTTTATCATCTTATACAAATACTTTTGGCCTGAGATGTTATGAATGAGTTGGAACCATTGAATATCAAGGAAAAATTTCATGATGTTCTGTATTCAGATGTGTGGTTTCATTAGTGATAGATAGATTCATGTAATTTTTACTGCTCACAAGGATTAATATTTGAGTTCAAAACTACTTTTTCGTAGCCAGGCGCAGTGGTGCATGCCTGTAATTCCAGCGGCTCAGGAGGCGGAAGCAGGAGGATCTCAAGTTTGAGACCAGAGGCATTCTGTGTAATTTAGCAAAACCCTGTCTCAAAACAGTAAAAAAATGGGCTGAGGGTGCAGCTCAGTGGTCCAGCACTTACAGAGCATGCAAGTGCGAGGCCCTGGGTTCGACCCCAAGTACCACAAAAAACAAACAAGCAAACAAACAAAAACTACTTTTTTGTTTGTTAACTGTTTGCTTTTTATTTTTATTTATTTATTTTTTTGTCTTTTGTGGTACTTGGAGGTTGAACCACTTTGTGAGCTCTACTACTGGGCTGCACCTCCAGCCCATTTTTAAATTTTTTAAAATTTTGAGTCAGGGTCTGGCTAAGTTGCACAGTCTGCTTTTGGCCTTGAGCTTGCAAACCTGCCTCTACCTCCCAAGTCGCTAGGATTACAGACATGGGCCACTGTGCCTACCTGTTTTTGTTTTGTTGAGACAGATTGTCACTATGTAGCCCAGGCTGGCCTCAAACACAAGATCCTCCTGCCTCAGCCTCCCAAGTGCTGCAATTACAGGTATGTACCACCACATCCTGCTACAAATTTTATCTTGAACACTTTATAGGAAATATAATTTTCGCTGGGCATGGTGGCGCATGCCTATAATCCCAGCGGCTCTGGGAGGCAGAGGCAGGAGAATCGCAAGTTTGAGACCAGAGGCAATCTGTGTAACTTGGCAAGACCCTGTCTCAAAAAGTAAAAAATGGGCTGTGGGTGCAGCTCAGTGGTTCAGCACTTGCAGAGCATGCAAGCACGAGGCCCTGAGTTCAACCCCCCGTACCACAAAAAAAAAAAAAAAAGAAAAAGAAAAAAGAAAAAAGAAAAAGAAAAAACAAAGAAAGAAAGAAATATAATTTTCTACTTTCATCCATAACATTGAGTTTGCAAATAGAATAGGGAAACAAAGTAGCTAAGGTCCTAACTAATGCTATAAGATAAAGGGGTAAAGAACTATGAAGTCTAGCTGGGCCCTGTGGCCCACATCTGTAATCCTAGCCACTTGGGAGGCTGAAGCAGGAAGATTGTAAGTTCAAAGCCAGAGGTAGCCTGTGCAATTTACTGAGACTTTGTCTCTAAATTAAAAAGTTAAAAAAAATTAAAAAGTGGGGCTGAGGTGTAGCCCAGTGGTAGAGTGCTTGCCTAGCATGAGGGAGGCCCTGGGTTCAACCCCTGGTACTGAAAAAAAAAAAAAAAAAAAAAAAAAAAAAAAAAAAAAAAAAAAAAAAAAAAAAAAAAAAAAAAAAAAAAGGACTACAGAGTCTGAATTGTGGAATAGATAATAATACATAATGGTTTTACACACAAAATTTGGGACAATTGATAGAAAAAGTAGTAGAACTAACAGGAAAGTTCCATAAGGTGGGCAGACACATTTCCAAAAACAGTAGCTGCTGGTTTTCCTATAGTCAAGAAATATGCAGTTAGGCAGCGTAGTACAAAACAATCCCCACAGAAACTGCAAACATTTTACCAAATCTAATCCACAAATTCAACTAATCCTAAACCTAATGGAACTTGAAATGTGGATTCTAGAATTCTTCTAGAAGAGAAAATAAATATAATCTGCCAAGAAAATTTTGAAGGAGAGGAATAACAAGAATACACTGTCCCGTCCCATGTCAAAGTAGTCCATGGCTAAGCAAGGAAACTGTGGCTGGCTTTGCTACTGATGAAGGCAACTCAACCAATGGAAATTTAGTATGTGACAAAAGTCATATTCCAAAAAGGAGAGAAAGACTGGATCATGCTTTAAATGGTGTTGAGACCATGACCTGTCCATGTGGAAACACATTCATATTTACACACACACACACACACACACACACACACACACACACACACACACACTGAGGATTAAACTCAGGCCTGGTGCATGCTAAGCACACATAAAACAACTGAGATGTATCACCAGCTCCCTCAAATATTTTTTATTGATTAGGGTCCCAAATGTTAAAAAGTAAATTATAAGAGTATAGGAAGAAACCAAGCCCCCATATGTCTGTCAGCTTGTTGTACTGTGGGGGCTTGTGTGTTGCTGTGATTCTGAAAGCTATGCCACCAGTATCTCAGATACCAGCAGAGCCACCCATGTTGGACAGGTTTCAACTGATCTTCCAGACTAAGACAGACTAGGGAGAAGGACCTGGCAGCCCACTCTGAAACAATTAGCCATTGAAAACCCTATGAATGGCAGACAAGCACTGTCAAGCATAGTGCCAAAAAATGAGCCCTCCAGGCTGGAAAGCATTCAAGACATGACTGGGGAAGAGTTGCTTCCTCAAAGTAGAGTCGATCTTAGTGATGGGAGTGGAGTAAAGCCCCTGGGACTTCCTATTGCTGATGGGGCATGACTCAAAATGAGAAGAAACATAGTGGCTTGCAACAATGGGCTCAACACAAAAAGATCATGTGCTTGACACTGTGTTGGGTAGTGTTTAGTTCTGCTCTGCTTAGGGTCACTATGAATCAGATCTGACTCAACAGCACCTAACAACAATAACAAAGAAACCAAGAGAGCATGTTTTTGTAATTGGTAGATGGTAAATATTTACTAATTAAGACAGGAATTACAGGAGCTGTAAAAAAAATTGATGGAGTTGGGTCTTTTTAAAATTTAGACTTCTAATACAACAGGTGGGGGCAAAGGCCATTAATCCCAGCTGGGATTAATGGGAGGCTGAGGCAGGAGAAGCTTGGGAGGCTGAGGCAGGAGAAGTGCAAGTTTGAGAGTAGTTTGGGCCTCAAAGAGTGAGACCCTGCTAAAAAAAAAGAGAGAAAGAAAGAAAGAAAATAAAAAAGTTAAAAAATTTTAAACTCTATATTGTAAAATGCCATAAAAAGTTAAGTAAATAATGCAATTTTTTGACATAGAAAAGTACAACCCAATGGGGATGGGGTGCACACATTGCATGAGAAAACAGTTTAGAAAATGAAAATTACAAATGGCCAATAAAGGATGCTCTGCTGTAGGTGATATGAGAGAAATGTGCATTGAAGCACTGAGGCACTGACAGGGGCTCATTTTTTGGCACTATGCTTGACAGTGCTTGTCTGCTATTCATAGGGTTTTCAATGGCTAATTGTTTCAGAGTGGGCTGCCAGGTCCTTCTCCCTAGTCTGTCTTAGTCTGGAAGATCAGCTGAAACCTGTCCAACATGGGTGGCCCTGCTGGTATCTGAGATACTGGTGGTACTGGGGGTTGAGCCCAGGGCCTCACGCTTGCATGCTCTGCAAGTGCTGGACTACTGAGCTGAATCCTCAGCCCAGTTTTTTACTGTTTTGAGACAGGGTCTCGCTAAGTTAAGCAGACTGCCTCTGGTCTCGATTTAAACTAATTAGATGGGCTTGAATGTAAAAGATTGGTAACACTTAGTGTAGGCAAATGCATACTAGGTATCTAGAATGGAGCTGAAAACCATACGCTCAAATAATTTTCGCAGTAAATTGATATAAGATTTTTTAGAACTATTGGGAAGAAGCTAGGCACGGTGGTGCATGCCTATAATCACAGTAACCCAGGAGGCAGAGACAGGAGAATGGCAAATTTGAGAGAGGAGGCGACCTGTCAAACTTAGCAAGTCCCTGTCTCAAGACAAAAAGTGAAAATTGGCTGATGGTGCAGCTCAGTGGTAGAGCACTTGCAAAGCATGCTTGTGCATAAGGCCCTGGGTCCAACCCCCAAGTACCACAAGAAAAAGCAAAAACAAAAAAAGAACTATTTGGAAGCATTTATCAAAATTTGCAGTGTGTACACACTTTATGATAGCAATTACACTTCTAAAAAGTTGTCCCGCAGGAACATCCATACATGTCTACACAGGCAGAAATGCACAAAAATTTGTAGAAATGCTATATAATCCTAATAGAAACTGGAAGCAGGGCTGGGGATATAGCTCAGTGGTACAGCCTATGCTTACTTTGAGAGGCCCTGGATTCCACCCTAGCACTTCCCCAGAAATGAGTGTAGGGAAAAATTGGGAGGAAATTGGCAAAAACTCCCAAACTGGAAAATGGCATTTGAATATCTGGTTTGTAAGTTAGAAATCTAGGGAAAATGAAAGTAACTTGGTTGCACGTTTGTACAAAACCCTTCCTGATTGGACAACGGGACTGAAAGCTGATTGGCTCAGGCCATTCCATGGGCTAGCTACATAAAGAGCTGCGCTGTGGCAGCTCAACCTTTTGGCACAGCTCTTTAGGCCCCTTTTTGGCACCCTTTCTGCGCCTTCTCACCGGTTCCTGCCCAGACCACAGATGAGGAAATGCCTCTCCCGCTGCTCTCCCCTGGACTTTTGATGAGGAAAAAACACTCTCCCATCGCAATCATCAACAAGGAAAAGAACCTGCTCTCCGTCTGACCACTGAGGAAGCAACAGCTGTCTCCTCCTGACCACCGAGATGACCAACACAGGTGTTTACCCCTGGAAGGCAAAAGCGCCTGAGGCTTTTCCTTTCTCCCATCTCCACTGGGGTCCTGAGGGCCACAGGAGTCTGCGCCCTTCACCTGAGGGTCCCGAGTGAATTGTGTTTAGTATCTGTGTGCGCGGCAGCGCAGCCTGTCCAAATCTCCAGGCCGGACCGGGAGGCGTGAGCCCCACAATGAGAGCAACCTAAATGTCCATCAGAAAGAAAGTTTCAGTAAACCATGACATCTTCGTACAATGGCAAATTCTGTAGCGGTTTAAAAGAATATGAAGAATTTTGATTCAGGACAGCAGATAGTATCTACTCACCTCATACGCTTCTGAGGCTTCATGACACAAAATTCAGAGGTAGGAGAGTGAATAAAACTGTAATATTGAAGCAAGAATGAGGTGGGGGGACACAGAAGAGCAGTGAGCAACAGATGAGCGATTTGAGCACACTTCTGGGAGACCCACACTTGCAGAAAGTATGGTCACCTAAGACACTACATCATGACTCACAGTCATGCATCACTTCATGACTACGATGTGGTCAATTCACTGGCTTGTTCTGTTTTGTTGGTCTGTGTTGTTGTGGTTGTTTTGTGGTGCTGGGTATCGAACCCAGTGCTCTCCACCGAGCTATGCCCCTAGCCTGATTTGTTGCCAAGTGCACATCATAGAATGTATATACACAAACTCAGATGGCCACAGCATCACGGGGTGATGGGGATTTCTCAGCTCCTTTATCATTTCCTAGGACCACTTTCACACACGGGGTCTGCTGACAGAAACGTTAGGTGGTTCATGACTACAGCCGAAGGTGAGGTGAGCTCAGAGGGAGTAGGGAGGACGTAGGACAGGAATAAAGATGGAGGTAAAATTAGGGGAGTTAACTGCCTGGGTTGATAGGATGGCATTTTATCAACACAAGGAACAGAAATAGACCCACAGCTGGTAGTTATTCTCTGAAGATGCTGGGTAACTGTCAAGGTGAAGCCAGGGCTACAAGTGTAGGTGCTGCTGCCTCAAAGCAATCTCATCCTCATTTCAGGTCTCCCAGGGGACACACCCTAAAGCGAGGACTGCTGGTTGGTGTGTGACCCCCTTAGCGCCTAGTCAAAGCCACTCTGGAAAGTTCCCTGGGGAGACTTGACCTTCTTCCAAAACAATAGCGCACAATTCCATCATCGACTGAGCTCATTTTTAACAACCTGCCAAAGATCATCATGCAAAACAGAATAAGCATCTTACAAGAGGGATACATTTATAAACATGGGACATGGGAGGAAAAGATAAAAAGGGATAATTTGGGGGACAACACACAAATTTAAAAATCTCCCCCAAACTTGGAAGATTTTTTACCATAAAATAAAAACAAGATAAATGAAGAGTTGTTGTTTTAGTGGGGACAGAGTTTTATTCGTAGGGGATCAGAATATGCCACCCCCAATTATGCCTCTTTGGCATAATTGTTATTTTGAGTTGAAGACAATTGAAAACCATTACACACAAAAAGCTCGCTGCCTTCCCCTTTATTTGTTTAAAAGCATGCTTAGCCTCTCAATCTCTGGAGATCTGTCGGCCCAGCCACCCCCAAGAGGGTATGAATAGTAAACCTCAAGAAAACAACCCTCATCTTCCACTGCATCCCCCTCCTAGTTACACTCTCACAGTTTTCCACCTCTGACAGCTTAAACCCCCTTTCCTTTGCCTTGCCCACTTCTCTATGAATTTATCAGTTTAATAAGGTGCTAAGTGAGCCCAAGTTCTAACCACCCCTGAGTTACACCTCACAGAGCGTCCCCATGTACACGCACCCTGCACTTGTTAGTAAACTTGCTTGCTTTTTTCTTGGTGATCTGTTTTTTGTCAGTCTAATTTGCGTGGCCCCAGGTGGAAAGCCTAGAAGGGGAGAGGGAAAATTTTGTTATTATTTTTGCTCCCCTGCACAGTTCTGCAAGATGAAGAAAGTTCTGTGGGTGGACCATGATGATGGTAGCCCAACCTGAATGTACTTCACACCCCTGAAATGTACGTTGAAGACAGTTACACTGGTTTGCTTTGTTTTATGTATTTTATCACAATTGAAACTGGTTTTTTTGGCAGGCACACTGATGCATACTTGTAATTCTAGCAACGTGGGAGGCTGAGGCAGGAGGATAGCAAAAGATAAATAAATAAATATTTTTGAAAACCAAGTTATTATGAAAAGTAAGTAACCAAAACAAAGACAAGGTTCTGACTAGTTACGTGGTATTGCTCTCTTCGCAGCTGGTGACGGTAGGGAGATGCCAACGGCAGTGATTCCCAGTGACTTCTGGCAACGCTCCTTAAAGTGGAGCCCACACCAGGAGGTGCCTCTCTGCATTGCTTCTCTTGATGGTGCTGAACAGCTGCGTCTCCAGCAGCTACCGGGGAACAGAGGCAGGCGGATGGAAAACAGACCTCAACCGTGAGGTAGAGCTGAGCATCTCCAGCTGCTGCCACCACTCCCCACGTGGCTTTCTCACAGCGCGCCCTACCCACTTTCTGTACCCCTTGGTGTTGAATCCAGGGCCTCTCACATGCTAGTCAAGGGCTCTACTACTGAGCTGCACCCCAGTCCCATTTTTTATTTTTTTCATTTGGAGACACTACCTCTCTAAATTGCATGAGCTGCCTCTCGCCTCAAATTCACGATCCTCCTACTTCAGCCTCCCAACTCACTAGGATTGTAGTTCATACCTTTAGAGCTTGAGCCACTGTCCTTTGAGTTTGCGGTCACTGGCAGTGAGCCGCCATCCTCCCCTGGTGTCCTCCTGTCACCCTCACCCCTGTCTGTGCTCTCAGCAGCACCTCCAGGGAACCTTGGCAGCTGGCCTGCTGCTGAGCATGCGCTCAGTGCTGGAACTGCATGCGAGAGTGCCATAATTTCCGTCTGAGAACAGCCTCTCTGAAGGCAGTGCTGCCCTGAAGGCCTGAGTTAGGAAAACAGGAGCTGGAATCCCCCAGGGAGGAGAGCGGAGCGCTCACAAGCCGGCAGGTCTCTGGCCTTCCATCAGGCCTGCCTGAGGGAGGATGGCTGACTCCCCCATGGATGAGGTAACCAGACAAATCCCACTGTGGACCTATGTTCTCCAGCCTCCTGGGAAGCCAGCCGCTTGGTGCCCATCACCTTGCGGGCGTTAGTGCTGGGGAGCAGGTGCTCATTACAGAGGGAGCCAGGATGCCTCAGCTTTCTGGGAGGCCAGCCTTAACCCCTCGCCTCCAGCTCCTAGGAGGGAAACTTCATGAAAGTTGGAAAATGTTTCCTTTTATCCTGAGCCATCAATAAAGAGCCTTTTTATGATGAACACAGGGGACAAAGAATTCTTCGCCGTCCTCATTAAAAGATTATTAATCATGCGGTGCACAGGTCATGGAAGCATAGAACAAATCTTCCTGTGGCTCGCCCACCTCTTGCACTTTTAAGGTCAGAAATGTGAGATGCGGGAGTTGAGGGCATAGCTCAGCAGGAGAGCACTAGCCCGGTATGCATGAGGCCCAGGGTCAATCCCCAGCAACTTGGGGCTCGAAGGGCTGAATATTTATCAGTAATTTCAGGATTCAAATCCATGCTCGGTAAACTCTGAGAAGAAAAAAGGATCATCTCAATGTTTTTCCCAAATAACCACACGTATGCTATCATCCGGGAGAAAAAAATCTGAATGCTTAAGTATATTTTGTTCTGTTTTTAACTGGTCTGGTATTTATAGTTCTGATTTTCCCTAATGCAGACCACAGGAATTTTTTTGATGTTTATTTATTTTTTGTGGTATTGGAAGGCTGAACCTAGGGCCTTGTGCACACTTAGCAAGTGCTCTACCACTAAGCTGCACTCCCAACCCCCTTTTAATTTTTTATCTTGAGACAGAATCTCACTAAATTACACAGGCTGCCTCTGCCCTCGACCTCATGATCCTCCTGCCTCCCTCTCCTGAGTTGCTGGGATTATAGGCGTGGGCCAAGACCACAGGTTTAAATGAAGACTATGCCTTTCCAACACCTGGGATTTAGCTCAATTGGTAGAGTAATGCTCTGCAGTCTCTGAGGTCCTAGGTTTGATTCCTAGCACTGCAAAAATGGGAGAAGGACGTGGCAATCCACTACTGAGGAGGAAATCCCAAAACAATCAGCCATTGAAAACCCTCGCTATGACTATAAGTGGGACACAACTCGACGGCACCCAACAACAACAACATGCCTCTCCCACAGCTACCACTATCTTCCCTTCTCTTCTTTTTCTTTGGCAGTTGGGATCTTTTCTAGGTTAAGAAGAAATCATACTATAATGAGATGATCTACAATCCTGGGTTCCACCCTAGTTCTGCAAAACAAAAACAAGTGAATCTAAAATTTAATGCATTTTCTATTCTGATTGTATGTATGTATGTATGTATGTATGTATGTATGTGTGTGTGTATGTATTTATTTTCAGTACTGGGAGTTGAACCCAGGGCTTTGCGCTTGCATACTTTGCAAGTGCTGCACCACTGAGCTGAACCCCCAGCTCATTTTTTTTTCTTTCTTTCTTTTTTTTTTTTTTTTTTTTTTTTTTTTTTTTTTTTTTTTTTTTTTTGTTTACTATTTTGAGACAGGGTCTCATTAAGTTATGAAGACTACCTCTGGTCTCGAATTTGTGATCCTCCTGCCTCTACCTCCCCAGTCTCTGGGATTACAGGCGTGCGCCACTGTGTCTGGCTATGTATTTACTTATTTTGTGGTGCCAGGCATTGAACCCAGCTAGGCAAGCACTCTCTTACTGAATTACCCTCAGTGCTATTCTGGATTTTGCATATTGTTGGTATTAGGTGCTCTCTAGTCAGTCTGATACATAGCAACCCTCATAAAGTTTTCAATGGCTAATTGTTTCAGGATTGCTTCAGGAGTGGATTGTCATGTCCTTCTCCCATTTTGGGGGATTAAGCCAAGGGCCTCAGAGAGTGCAGAGCAACACTCTACCAACTGGGCTAAACCCCAACCCCCAGATTTCATATACAACATTTTAAAGCAATAATGTAAACTATATCTGCAGCCATAGCACCCTGGCATCTGATCTTGCCTGGTCTTGGAAGCTAAGCAGGGTCAGGCCCGGTTAGTCCTTGGATGGGTGGCTAGGTCGAAGGACCTGGCAATCCACTCCCCAAACAACCTGCCATTGAAAACCCTATGAAAACAAAAGAAGCACTGACGATCGTGCTGGGCATGGCATGGAGTCGAGGAGTGTCATTCTGTTGTACATAGGGTTGCTATGAGTTGGACCAACTAGAGGGCAGCTAACAACAACAATGTAAATTATTGGGATGGGTGAGCACTTCCATACATTTTTTTCCTATAAATTGTATCTGATATATAGAAGATATTTTCCCTAGAACTCTATTCAATTTTTTTTTTTAACAGTTGTTATTAGGTGCTGTCTAGTCGGGTCTGACTCATGGTCACTCTCAGGGTTTCAATGGCCGATTGTTTCAGGATTGCTTCGGGAGTGGATTGCCACATCCTTCTCCCATTTTTGTGGTGCTGGGGATCATACCCAGGTCCTCAGAATGTAGTTCAGCACTGTACCAATTGAACTGATTGAGCTGAACTGCAACCCTTTTTAACAGTAGAGGTTATGTAGCCTCCAGATGGACCCTGAAAGTCTGATTCAGCAGCTTCCCTTTGAAGCCTCTTCAACAGTATCTACCAAATACTCTTTCATCTTAAAAAGTGACTGAAACCGCTCTTGACTAGTAGTAGAAGTTCTGCAAGTCAGACACAGGGCTGAGAAACCTCCCAGAGAAGAATGCTCGTGAGCTTTTAGCATTTTCATTGGCTTGTACAGCAAATCAATTTTCTTTCATGGCATGCATTTAGCCTCTGTACTTTGTAGAGGGTGAAAACAGTGTCAATATTTGCATCATTAGGGCTAATACACCCTACTCCGCTTAAATGATTTATTTCCATTACTGGGCAACATTGTGGCTGGCAGATGATGCAAGTAATATTGACGTATTCATACCTGACTTGTGTTTGTTCATGAATCAATGCAGGCCTCGATTTCCTTTTTGCAAAAGAGTTGTTAAAAAAACACTCAAGGGGGAGCAGATGGAAAACTCTTCCGCATATACTGAGTCTTAAACATGAAAATTAGGTGAGATTGATGGTACGCTAGGGCAGCAGCCACGTGCACGATACATAAACTCGGGGACGAGTTGTGCAGCACCCCACCCTGTGCCCTGGGCTTCCCTCTGCTTTGGGTCTCCCCACCCCTCTTCCTTCTAACACCAGAGGACGATTGACCAGCATGGAGGTTCTCCTTCAACTTGAGAGTGAGGAAGTAAACACTCGACTTGAAACTTGGTACTTTCCTACCAACCTGCCCGGGTGACTAATTCTTTTCTCCTAAACACACTCTGTCCCCCACGCTGTTCTCTGGCAGTGAGGGAGTGAAGAGTGACGGGAGTGTGAGGCACTGTTCACTCTTTCATGTACTGAGGAAACTGACAGCTCTCTCCCCAGAGTCACGTGGGTCACGGGCTGGGCACTGGTAGGAACAGAACCAGAAACAACCACAAAGCCACTTCTCCAATTGTTCTGAACCAAGTAAAGAAAAATTATTCAGAGCCAGGCACCGTGACACAGGCCTGAAATCCCAGAACTCCGAAGGCTGAGGCAGGAGGATCATGAGTTCGAGGGCAGAGGGAGTCTGAATAATTCAGCTAGACTTTTTCTCAAAATAAAAAATGAAAAAGGGGAGCCGGGCGCCATGGTGCACACCTGTAATCTCAGCGGCTCGGAAGGCGGAGGCAGGAGGATCGCAAGTTTGAGACCAGAGGCAGTCTGTGTAACTTAGCGAGACCCTGTGTCAAAAAGTAAATAAAGAAACAAACAAACAAACAAAAAGGGCTGGGGCTGCAGCTCAGTGGTCCAGCACTTGCAAAGCATGCAAGCGCAAGGCCCTGGGTTCAACTCCGGGTACTACAAAAAATAAAATAAAATAAAATAAAGTGAATAAATAAAAAAGGGGCTGGGGTGCAGCTCAGTGGCACAGCCCTTATCTAGTTATGCATAAGGCCCAGGGTTCAACCCCCAGTATCACAACCCAGAACAATAAAATAAAACTCCCACAAAAGCTGAGCACTGTGATGCACACCTGTAATCCCAGTGACTCAGGAGGCTGAAGCAGGAGGATCACAACTTAGTTATTCCCTGCCTCAAAATAAAAAATGAAAAAGGGCTAAGGGTGTGGCTCAGTGTCAGAGCACTTAGCCTAGCATGTGCTAGACCTTGGGCACAACCCCTCAGTACTTCAAAAAAAGACGAAGAAAAAAGAAAGAAAGAGAAGGAAAGAAAGAAAGAAAGGAAGGAAGAAAGGAAGGAAGAAAGGGAGGAAGGAAGGGAAAGGAAGGAAAAAAGAAAGAAGAAAGAAGAAAAAGGAAGAAAATTTATTCGACACTTGACAAAACAATAAGAACCACTACCTTTTTTTTTTTTTTTTTTTTTTTTTTGAGACAAGTTCTCTCTAATAGCCCAGGCTGACCTTCAACTTGCAATCCCTCTGCCTCAGGCTTCTGGGTGCTGAGATTCCAGGTGAGTAAGGAGCACTTTATTCAAGACTATTGCAGTAGGGGAGAGAGAATGGGCTCAGCTACCAGTGCAGCAGAGAACTCTGGGAATTTATGCTCAAAGTCGGGGGGGGGGGGCGGTAAGTGGATAGAAATGACTATGAGGAGTCATCAGCCGAAGGGGCATTCGTGCTAAACTTTCTGTGGTCCGGCTATCTGTGCCCCAAAGACCCATATGTTAAAGCTTTATCTCCAGCCTATGCTGCTACTCGGAAGTGATGGGACCTTTAAGAGGCAGGACTTAGTGGAAGGAAGTTAGGCCATTGGGTCTTGAAGGGGATATGGAGAGTCTGCATCTTCTTGTCTCTCTTTGCTTGCCACTAACCATGAGGTTAGCAGCTTCCTTTGCCACTTGTATTCTGCGGGGTCCTGCTGCCTCACCGTAGGCCCAAGGACAGGAGACTAAAATCTCTGACACTGTGAGCCGAAACGAACCTTTCCTTCTTATAGGTTGACTGTCTCAGGTATTTTGTCACAGTGACAGAAAGATGACCACACACTGACCCAATAGGATTCTGGCCAAAAGCAGGCTGAGCACTTAGACTTACTTAGGATTTACTACTTTATCCGAGGTGGGTGATGGGGAACTTCATTAAATACCAAGAATGGAGTGATTCTTGTTAAACTGATTCCCTGAGGTCTGCCCCTCCCCCCACCTTTCATCTCATCTCATTATGTTGCCTGGGCTAGCCTCAAACCCTTGGGCTCAAGCTACCTTCCTGCCTCAGCCTCCCAAGTAGATAGGACATAGGTATATGTCACCACTCCCAGCACCATGAGGGTCTCCTTTCTTTTCTTTTCTTTTTTAAAGACAATGTCTTGCTGTGTAACCCAGGCTGGTGTGGAAATTGCTGTGTAGACCAGGCTGGCCTTGAACTCACATCCATCCTCCTGGTGTTGTACCCAGTGGCTCTACCCCAGAAAAAATACTCCAAGACACAAATGGATCGAGAGCAGAAAAGTTTATTTAGACCGGCCAGCTGGCTACTTTCAGTCCCGGGAGTGGACTTTGAGAAAGCAGCATCCGACTCACATTGGTTAGGGACTTTATAGGGTAGGGACAGAGAAGCAAGGCTACAGAAGCGAGAATTCTTTAGCAGTTACGGGAGTGGGGTACAGAGTAATTTTTTCATTTCTCAGAAGTCAGCCTTACTCACAAGAATTCCAGTCATCAACTCTCTGGGTAGTTTATCATGTATGACCTTCTCTGTGATATAGTTTTCCTTATCAAAGGACCTTGAGGTCTGGCTGGGGCTGGTCTGCAAAGTGCCAGTGGGATCATGACAAGCCTTTTTCTGTAAACCTTTTTGTTTCCATACTGCCTTGGCCTCCTGAGTGCTGCGATGATAAGTGTGCACCACCACACCCCACTTCTGGGATCTCTTGTGTAGAACGCTGCTGGGATATGGATGGAGCTGGTTTAACAGGCGCTCCAGTGCTGGGAGCTTGGTCCTCATTGTGTTGGGGTAGAGGTGCTGTGGGACCTTCAAAAGGTGAGGCCTAGTAAGAAGTCAGTAAGTCGGCTCTTTTCTTTCTTGAGAAACCCAAGTCCATGTCCTGGACATGCACTGCTATACTTAGACATCTCTCTTTCTCTCTAACTGCCTGCTCTTACCCTAAAGCAAATACTATGTCTTACTCCCACCTAGTAAAATGCCTAGTACATCTCCCTAGTAAACTTTCTAACTTTGTTTCCAAAAAGAAGAAGTAAGTAGGCCAGTGAAGATGCGCCCTCAGAAGGAAATGCTGCAGCTCGCGTGGGGCTCTGCCTAGTTCTCAGGAGACAGTTGTTATAAAAGAGCAAGACTGGCCGCCCTGACGTCTCTGGCCTCTTGTCTCTCCAGGGAATCTCTCCCTCTTGCACTGGCTCCCACTGTTGTGATGCCCCTGGCAATGAAGCCCTCGTCAGAGCTGAGCTGAGTCCCATGTCATGTCCTTGAACCTTCAGAATTGTAAGCTAAGAAAAGTTCTCTTTTATAAAGTGTCCAGCTTCAAGTATTTCATTTGAAATAATATATATCTGCAGCCATAGTCGTGTGGCATCCGATCCCGTCAGATCTCTGAAGCTAAGCAGGGTCGGGCCTGGTTAGTACTTGGATGGGAGACCACCTGGGAACACCAGATACTTTAGGCTTGGGAGAAGGACCCAGCAACCTGCTCCCAAAAATCAATCTGCCACTGAAAACCCTATGAACAGCAGAGAACCACTGACAATAGTGTTTCCCCTGTTGTATGTAGGGTCGCTACAAGTCACATACCAAATCGATGGCACCTAACAACAACAAATATATATATATGGGATGGGATTTAGCTCAGTTGGTAGAGCGCTGTGCTGCAGTCTCTGAGGTCCTGAGTTCAATTCCCAGCACCGCAAAAAATGGGAGAAGGACATGGCAACCCGCTCCCAAGGCAATCCCGAAATAATCTCCCATTGAAAATCCTATGAGGGTCACTACCCAATCCCAAGGCAATCCCGAAATAATCTCCTATTGAAAATCCTATGAGGGTCACTATGAGTAGACACGACTCAATGGCACCTAACAACAACAAATATATATATATATATATATATATATATATATATATATATATCTCCATATATATATCTCAATATATATAATATCCATATATATATATATCCATATATATATTTGATGGGGAGTAAGCATATTACTTTATGGATTATATATGGATATGGACATTTCAATCTTGCAAAAAGAAGCAACATACTTTAGCCAAAGACAGAAACCCATGGCCGGAAAAATATCATGCAAACATAATTTATAAGAGAGTGTATAGAGTAGAAAAAGAGCCTTAAAATCACAATAGGATTTACTTTCTGGAAAGCAGTAAACTGCAAGAAGGGGAGGCCAGTCAATGATTAGGTTAATAATACTCTGAACACCTCTTAGGGGCGCCTCTAAAGGATAATCATACGTTACAGCCCTCCCCTCCCCTGGGTTGTGCATCTCTCCAGCAACAGGAGGAAACAGTAGCAGGGGACCCTTCCCTTCCTCCCCAATATCACTCACCATCTTTAGTTTCTTGTACATTTAATGTGAGGTCTAATGAAAGGAGTACTGTGCAAAATAACTGTACATGTAATAATAGCTAATGCTCCAAACAGTGGAATATTATTCTTCACTAAAAAGAAACAGGCTATCAAGCCAGCAGACACTGAGGAAACTTCCTGTGCAACCATGCTGTAAGCCTAAAACTACTCTTAAAAATAGTCTATTTTTTAAAATGCACTGAACTTGTCGAAGGATAACCATACAGTGTACAGACCTACTAATGAAACTGCTTCTTTACCATGAAATATTCAGTCAAATGGCATAAAAAATAGCTAGTGCCAGTGACCATGCCAACATGATGAATTTGTGTCAGAAATGCATGCATTTGAAACTTGGGATGATAGTGAAATAAACAAGCCCTGACAGGAAGCACTATCTTTATATCCTGTTCCCTTGATAGCATGGATGATAAAATATGCCATTCCCTTGATAAAAAGGTGAGGAATCAATGTTCCAAGGCAAATCTTAAAGGAGTGAAATGAAATCAGTTTTTTAGCATCACCTGTCAGCACTGTCTCTGCTTGGTCTCTCCGTGGCCCCCTCAGGATGTCCCATAGCCCTTGGGATGCATCAACTCACAGGGAGGTTCGGTTCTGTTGCCCTCTAACCTGGTTTGGTCGTTGGGCAGCAGTCCTCCTGAGGGACACTGATTCCTGGATCCACATCAGACAGAGTGACCAGCTGGGTGACCCCGTTATTAGCACAAAGGACCTTTCTTGTTGTTGATTATCCATCCCCAAAGAGATGGGGTCATAGAAAGACATCCTGGCTATCTTCCTTTTAGTCTCAATGGGATTCAGGACGTTTCCCCCAAACTATGTTGTTGTTAGGTGCCGTTGAGTCGGTATCCGACACATAGTGACCCTCTGTACAACAGAGGAAACACTATTGTCAGTGCTTCTCTGCTGTTCATAGGGTTTTCAATGGCAGACTGATTTTTGGGAGGGGGTTGCCAGGTCCTTCTCCCAAGCCTACAGCTTCTGGTGTTCCCAGGTGGTCTCCCATCCAGGTACTAACCAGGCCCAACCCTGCTTAGCTTGTGAGATCTGATGGGGTTGGTTGCCACAGGGCTATAGCTGTAGGCACCACAAACTATGGCACCTTGGTATTTGAGAAGACAGCAGAGGCAAGAATGCCACTCCCACTTTCCCCTCATGCTTCTCTTCTGAAGGAGGTCGGGAGACCTTTCCAGAGGTGCCCTCCCTAAACCTGAACCTGGAGGAAAGAAGCATTGCTTTATTTTGGGTTTCTTGTTTGTTTGTTTGTTTGTTTTTGCAGTACTGGGGGTCAAACCTGGGATCTTACACATGCTAGGCAAGCACCCTACCCCTGAGCTGCACCCCCAGCTCCTTTTTTATTTTTTGAGACAAGCTCTCACTAAGGGTCTGCCTCTGGCCTCGAACTCGTGATCCTCCTGCCCCCACCTCCTGAGCTGCTGGGATTACAGGCATACACCTTTGTGCCCAGCAAAAGGAACATTCTTATCTCTGAAGATGCAAGGATCTAGAGAAGAATCTGAACAAACAGGCCTTGCTAAGTACCCCCTAGTTTACTATAGTTAGGTCATACTCCCTTTGTCCAATCTTACTTCTGCGTAGCTGTCCACTCTTTATCAAGTTTAGCATAAAAATGCAGTAGTCTCCCCTTATCCATGGTGTCATTTTCCATAGTTTCAGTTGCCCCCAGTCAACTGCAGTACAAAAACAAAGAAAAATTCCAGAAATAAATAATTCATACGTTTTAAATTTCATACCATTCTGAGTAGTGCGATGGAATCTTACTCTGTCCTGCCCAGGGATATGAATCTTCCCTTCGTACAGCATATCCACAGTGTATATGCTACCTGCTCATTAGTCCCTTAGTAGATGTCTTGGTTATTAGATCAACTATTGTGGTGTTTGTGTTCAAGTTTACTTAGTACTGGCCCCAAAGCACAAGAGTAGTGATGCTTAATGGTTATAGTTGTTCTATTTATTGTTATAGTTGACTGTTCAATTGTTATAATTAATATTGATTGTTATAATTGTTCTATGTCAGTATTGGTTATTATTGTTCACTTCTTCCTTTGCCTAATTTATAAATTAAACTTTATCATAGGTATGTATAAATGAGAAAAAACATAGTATGTGTAAATTTTGGTCCTATCTGCAATTTCAAGCATCCACTGGGAGTCTTGGAATATATCTACTGTGGATAAGGAGGAACTAATGTGCACAGATTTCCTTGTTTCTTTGGGTGCTATTTCTGAAGACTATTATGTTACATAAAACTTATGTGAGCAAAAATTGCATGCTTTTCTCTCGTTAGTGTGTCTTTTGCTGTAGGGCCTCACCTATGAACGTCGTCACCGGGAAGGAAAGATAGTTTTTTCCTCTACATCTCCTACCACTGTGGAGGTCATCCTAAGTTTCTCTGTGGCTCTGAGACTCAGGTCTGATGCGTATTGTCCGGGTAAATCAGAGAAGGAAAAGGGTGTATGAGATGAAAGACATTGATACAATTTCACTTCTGTGAAGAGATTTTTCTCAAGGACAGGAGGACTTTCCATGCAGGACACAGGTTTTCTGGAGGTTATCTCAACTTCTGTGGTAACAGAGAAAGCAGCCTTTGTGCTTATCCAAGGCAGAGTGTGGAGCCCCTCCCCAGGGCCTGTCGCTTATGCTCTTCAGGATGCCTCTGGCAAGAAAAGTGCTCCCTGGTAGCTGGGGAGATAAGAACAGCCTCAAGCACAGCCCGAAGCTGTTGAAAATTCCCTCCATCCGCAAAGCAAGCTGCTTGTTTCCAATGTTCTCGGCCACGTGAAGCTTGGGGTCAGGCAGCCGCACCCCACAATCCTCCGCCCAGAGCTGCCCCTGTGTCCTAACAGCTGCCCGCCACATGGGGGCTGGTGGTCATGTTGCCCGACACCGGGCCACAGTGCAAGCTCAGGCTTCCAGTGCCCGCTGTGGTACTCTCTGGGACAGGCTGATCTTGCCCTCCGAGAACAGGGATGTACTTGGCGTGCTATACAGTCAATGTGTAGCATGTGGAAAGCTCAGCGTGGGACCCTCCACTGGCCCCTCTGCCATGAAGGGCATCTGGGCTGAAGGCTGGTAAACGGCACACAACAGGAAGCTGCTGGGCAGCTCTGCTAACAGGCACCCGGCTCCTGGTTCAAGGGCATGTGCAGATAAAAAATAAAAGGTTGGGACAGGGATGAAGCTCTTGCCAACGTGCGCAAGGCCCCAGGTTCATGGAAAATAAGGGCTGCAACTCCCCTCTCCCTTTTCCTGCAGAATCTCTTCCTCTGTCCTTTGCAAACTGTATTTCAGTGGTTTTGATGGTTACATAAGACTCCTCCCAGCTTCACCATTCTGGGACTGTTTCCTCAAGGACCCATGAGACCTCTCTTAGAAATGCCTTCAACAGCAGCCGGGTGTCGTGCGCCTGCCTATAATCCTAGTGACTCGCAGAGGCAGGAGGATCGAAAGTTTGAGACCAGAGGCAGTCTGTGTAATTTAGTGAGACCCTGTCTCAAAAAGTTAAAAAATGGGCTACGGGTGCAGCTCAGTGGTACAGCACTTGCAGAGCATGCAAGCACGAGGCCCTGGGTTCAACCCCCATATCACACACACACACACACACACAAAAAAAAGGAAATGCCTTCATCAAGGAAGAGAAATTGCAATTAGAGTCCTAGGCCAGAGGCCCGACTCTGGGGTTCCAACATGTCAGAGCCATCCATTCACCCCAAAGAAAGCCAACAAAAGTAATGGTGGAAAGGCAGGAAAGGATTTTAATCAAAATAGCCATTTTGGTAAGACAGACACCACGAATTTCAGACCTTCTTGACTTGAGCTTTGGGTTTAAGTAGAGGAAGAATTGTTGCAGGGGGCAGGCAGTTTGCATAACTAAGCAGTCTTGGTCAAAGTGTGGTCTGGCTAGTCATTACCTCAGTCCTGGGTCTGCAAGGTGGTTTGAAGAAGTTCTTATCACCTGAGGTTCCTATGAGGTGATTGCTCCAGTGTTGGGGTGACCTCATTGTGGGGTGATCTGTCTACAAGGCTCTGCTGTGCCTGGAATCCAAGGTGACTGAAGGTTTCAGACAATGACTGGAGACTGCTGGGCACCTTGGGTGGGGGATGGAACAAGACCGTACAGGCTGACAGTAAGATGCCTCGGTTACTCTCATCTTTGTGCTTTAGGCCTTGAAAAGAGGTGAGCTAGGTTAGGCATCATCTTTTTTTGTTGTTGTTTTGTTTTTGTTTTTGTTTTTTTTGCAGTACTGGGGGTTGAACCCAGGGCCTCGCACTTGCATGCTCTGCAAGTGCTGGACAACTGAGCTGCACCCTCAGCCCATTCTTTTTACTTTTTATGAGACAGGGTCTCACTAAGTTATGCAGACTGCCTCTGGTCTTGAACTTGCGATCCTCCTGCCTCCGCCTCCCAAGCTGCTGGGATTACAGGCGTCTGCATCATCGTTTTTTTGACAGACATTCCTTGAATGAGTAACGTGCCCATGTGCAGAGTTAAGCAGGAGCCTGACTCAAAATTATAGGATGAAGATGCAAAATGAAAGCAGAGATGCCATCCTTTCACCCTCTTCCTAACCCTGTGGGCCCAAGTAAGGAGCCAGTGCTGTTTAGTAAAAGCGGTTTCTAAGACCTGTTGTAAAGTCCCCTGGGAGGAAATTGGCCTCTCTTGCCACCTGACCTCAACTTGTAGACCTGCTGACTGTGGTGGGCTGTGGCCACGTGGCTATCTGGAAGAGGAACATTTTTCTTTCCGCCTCTTCAGTCCCTTTAGCAGATTGCCTGGGATGCACAGCACCTTTGGTTCCATGCTAATTGAATAATAAGACCGTGTGTTTTATTTTGTTTTGTTTTTCAGTTGGGTTCTCACTGTGTTGCCCAGCTTGGCCTACAATTGTGAAGGCTCAGGTGACCGTCATGCCTCAGCCTCCAGGGTAGCTAGGACTATCGGCACATACCACCATGCCCAGCTCAGAAACATTTTTCTTTCTCCTCTGCCTTTTAGAGGTTTGAGGGGGTTGTGAAGAGATTTTGTGTTTCTTTTTTTGTTTGTTTTTCCTTTTTCTGTGGGAAGGGGTACTTAGGGATTGAATGCAGGGCTTTGCACATACTTTGCAAGTGCTACCACTGAGCTGTATCCCCTCATTCCCTCCTTTTTTTAATTTTTGAGACAGTCTCTGTAAATTGTGCAGGCTGCCTTGGGCCTTGAATTCACAATCCTCCTGCCTCTGCCTCCCAAGTTGCTGGGATTACAGGCGTGTATCCCTGCACTGGCTTGATTTCGTGTTTTTCTGTTTCTCAGCACTGCCAGATAGCTGCTCCAGAACACCTGCCGGTGGGCACAGGGCAGACCCCAGCTCCTATCCGCACCTCCTGGACAGCCCTCCCCACTGCACCTTGCAGGCACCTGGGAGCTCCAGAAAAGATCAAGGCCCTGAGGGAACGGAGGCTGATTGTCATCCATCAGGCTCAGAAGGTAACATTTAAAAAAACAAAACACAAAATAAAACAAAACTCCCTGGGGAATTCCAGTGTGCAGGCCCAGGTGAGATTGGCTGATCTGGGAAGACTCAACAAACCAGAGGTCCACTGTCATGAAGCTGGAGCCTCAGGCAGAGACGTAAAGACCGAAAATGACGCTAGGGTGTAGCTCAGTGATAGACTACTCACCTAGCATGCATGAGGCCCTGGGTTTGTTCCCCTAACCTAGAAAAAACAAGCAAGCAAACAAACAAACAAACAAAAAAACACACAACAAACAGAAAAAATACAAGATGTGGTGGTGGGCACCTGCAGTCCCAGCTACTCAGGAGGCCGAGACAGGATCACTTGAGCCCAGGAGGCTGAGACCAGCCTAGGCAGCATGGTCAGATTCAAGTCTCAAAAAATAAAATAAAATAAAATAAAACATACCCAAAACCATCCTGAGGAGAGGAGAGTGCCCATCTTTTCCTCATCTCTTCCTGCTGCAGATCTTCACGGCTCCCCCGCTTCCTTGCGCATCCTAGTTCTCAGCCTTGCCTTCCATGCTGGGAACACTTGATTTTATTTTGCATAAGTTCAGTGAAAGGTCCTGAGGTAGGATAGAAAGACAGAGAAAAAGCGAGGGCACGCAGAAAGGGAAAGAAGCCCTTCACTCTGGAATCTGGTTGCATTTCCTGCTGGCGGAAAGGCAAAAGCTCCAACACAACTGACAAGCTGGGTGAAGCTGCAGACATGGAGACAATGTGCGATTTCCCAAGGGACCTCACAGAAGGCTGTTAATGACGCAAGTGGCCTAGGCTATCTTAGGGCCAGAATGTTTGTGACCTGAGTTTAACCTTATGAGCCCTCCTTTCCTATCCCTAAACCTAAATAAGGCACCTCATAAATCCGCCTTAAAATTTCATTTACAAAGCTGGTGCTGTAGTCCATACCTGTAATCCACCCCCTGGGGAGGCAGAGGCAGGAGGACTGGGAGTTCGAGGGAAGAGGCAGCCTTTTCAATTTAGCAAAACCCTGTCTCAAGATAAAAAATTAAAAATGGGCTTGGGGTGCAGCCCAGTAGTAGAGGGCTTCCAAAGTATATGCAAGGTCCTGGGTTCTGCTCTTGAGTACCAAAAAACAAAAACAAAGACAAACCAACATTGTTTACAAAAAGAAAAATTTAAGAAAAATAAGTAAACCCACCCAGATATTTTTACTTAATTTTTAAATTTACTTAATTTTAAACTTTACTTAATTGTTAAACTTGGTTGTAAATTACATCCTCTGAGCAGTATAACTTTAAAACATCCTAAAACATATATGCAGCTATTGGTTTCCTTTGTTTTTATTTTTGTTTTTGTTTTTCAGTACTGGAGGTTGAACCCAGAGCCTCAAACTTGCATGCTTTGCAAGTGCTGGACCACTGAGCTGCACCCCCCAGCCCATTTATTTACTTTTTCAGACAGGGTCTCCCTAAGTTACACAGACTGCCTCTGGTCTTGAACTTGCGATCCTCCTGCCTCTGCCTCCCAAGACTATTACAGGCATGCGCCACTGTGCCCGGCCTATACAGCTATTGTTAAGACACTCAGGTGTGATTCTCTCTCTTGAGAACCCCATGTCCGTGCCTTGCCTGGTTTAAAGTCAAGAAAGGTGTGTGTCAGGGCAGTATCCTTTCACCGTACCTCTTGAATCTCTATGCTGAGCAAATAATCCGAGAAGCTGGACTTTATGAAGAAGAACACAGCATTATGATTGGAGGAAGACTCATTAACAACCTACGTTATGCAGATGACACAACTTTGGTTGCTGAAAGTGGATTTGAAACATTTACTGATGATCAAAGAACATAGCCTTCTGTATGGATTGTGTCTCAACATCAATAAAACAGAAAATCTTACAACTGGGTCAGTAAGCAACTTCACAATAAATGGAGAAAAGATTAAGGTTGTCCAAGATTTTTCTTTACTTGGCTCTACAACCAACACCTGTAGAAGCAGCAGTCAAGAAATCAGAAGATGCATTGCACTGGGGGAAGCTGTTGCAAAAATTCTCTTTAAAGTGTCGAAAAGTAAAGATGGAAGATGAAGGTGCATCTGACTCATGTCATGGTATTTTCAGTTGCATCATATGGTTGTGAAAGCTGGACATTGAATAAGGAAGACAGGAGAAGAGTTGATGCTTTTGAATTACAGTGCTGGAGATGAATACTGAATATACCATGGACTGCCAAAAGAACCAACAGATCTGGCCTAGAAGTGCAACCAGAGTACTTCTTAGAAGCAAGGATGGCTAAACTGCATCTTATGTATTTTCGACATGATGTCAGGAGGAACCAATCCCTGGAGAAGGACATCATGTTTGGGAGAGTGGCAGGTCAATGAAAAAAAGGAAATGCTCCATCAGATGGATTGACACAGTGTCTGCAACAATGGGCTTAAACATAAAAAAGATCATGTGCCCAGCTCTGAGTCGGGGAGTGTTTTGGTCTGTTGTACATACGGTCGCTATGAGTAGACCTGACTTGATGGCACCTAACAACAACAACTCCCTGAACACCTATGTTTAAACTAACGCATCTACTGTCTCTTATCTCTACTTCACAGACTCACTAACTTTGTTTCACTCTGACTTGTGAAATTCTTCTCTACAACATAGCCAAGGACCTGGCTCTGCCTGAATGGAGGTCTCCGAGAGGGGACCTCCTCAGGCTGCAGGGGGCAGCCCTGGGTTGTGTCTCCTGCTGCTGCTGACAGTCCTACCTCTTAATTCCTCATAATGGGGGTTAAATGTCAACATGAGTTTAATGCCAGGTTCAATTCATAGGAACATTCAAAAGGTAATTAATGTGATTGTCTACTTTACATTGGAAAGAGAAGAAAACCATGACGATTTCATTTAATGTACTTTGACAGAATTCAGCATCCGTTCATGACAAAATCTCTGCACACTAAGAACAGAGGGAGAGCGGTTCTAAACTTAATAAAGAACATCTGAAGCCAGGCACACCTATAATCCAGGGACTCAGCATGTTGCAGGAAGCAAGGCCCACCAGAGAGAAAGAATCACCCAAACACCACCAGCAATTAGAGGAAGAGGCTACATCACTGGCCGAGCAACAGCTACATTTCTAGTGCCAAAAAGCTGAGCTCCCCGAGTTATTCTTTCCTGTCCCTTATACACAACTTACAGACTAGTGGACAAAGGGATCTGTGTGTTTCTGTCTGATTGGTTACTTTAAACACTCTGCAGGTGTTACAGAGCAATCCAAGCAGAAAACAGAAAGTCCTTGACCACAAATCTTTGAAAAGACACCTTTTAGATACCAGGGGCTATGTCCATATGGGAAGAAATTTATTGCAGTGCCTCTGTGTTTAGAGAGAGGAGCTCCTAGCATTC
Organism: Pedetes capensis; assembly: GCA_007922755.1. NCBI lineage: Eukaryota > Metazoa > Chordata > Mammalia > Rodentia > Pedetidae > Pedetes > Pedetes capensis. The sequence goes on from VMDO01005022.1 coordinate 68,635, forward strand.
CCTAGATAAGGAAGTGCAATCCTATTCCTTGATTAGGAGAGTGGGGAATGTAAACTCCCAAGTCTTAAAGTAACCAATGCTTGGTGTGGTCTAATTAGGTTGTTCTTTCTTATATCAAATTAGGTCTTTTCTTCATCATATCATAGGGAGGCTGAGGCAGGAGGATTGCAGACTAGATGCCAGAGGCAGCCTATGTAGCTCACTGAGACCCTGTCTCAAAATAAAGAAAGAAAAAACGGGTTCAGGTGTAGCCCAGTGGTAGAGTACTTGCAAAATGTTCAGGTGCCTCTTACTACTATGGCCACTGTCACTGTTGCTGCCTTTTGTGAGGCAATTGTTATTGCCCTTCTGCTGTTGCTATTCCTTCTGTCGCTGTTCCTTCTGCTACTGCTACTGCTGCTGGCCGCTCATCGTGCAGCCTTGCCTGTAAGATCTGGCTGCTCTGCTATCTCTGCCACCGCCACTCCACTATCTCTGCTACCCTGGTGTTTCTACTGCTTCTTTCTTCTTTTAGCCTGTGCTACAAACAGCAGGCCAAAAGACCACTTGAGAGAAGCCTTTTATTGGGCCTAATGTTGCAACATTATGGGGCAGCACAGGAGGGTGTCTCCTAGCCAGCTCACTATGTGAGCCAAATAGCCTGCTTATATAGCAAGAGAAGGGGTGTTTGCACTGATATCAGCAAACCTCTCATGCAAATGAAAGTTTGTGCTTGCAACAATTACTAGAGTCCCACTGCTGGGCCGCTAGGGGAAGTGCTCCCTCTCTTGCCTGGCATGGTCATGGGGTCATCTGGAGTTTACTGAGATTTGTGATAGCAAAAAGTCCAGTGCAAACTGTGAAGTGTTTAAAACACCTATGGCTGGAGCTGGACCTTTAGAAGATGGAGTTGTGCTGCAGCAGCAATTGTCACACAGCTTTTGAAGGCATGTATGGAGGGCTCAAAACCACCAGTGCTGGTATAAGGGTAGTTTCGCTGGCTGCTTGACTGAGAGTCCTTTACTCAAAGCAGCCTGCATAGCAAAGGACAGTCCAACAGCTGCCAACTAGGGAATCAAATCACTCCGTCTCCCAACATCTGTGATTATTTATAGGAGAATAAACAGTGGAAGGAATGCTTACAAAACAACCCTCATTATTAACATCAATATTGATTTTCTTAGTGTTTACCAGTGATTTTAACAAGGCTTAATGCCTGCCTGGTGCCCCAAGGAGAGATGGGTCTCCCTGATCTGTCTCACAAAGACATTCATTTCTTGGAAGCAACACAATAGCAAAATAGTAATAATAATAATAATAATAATACTAATAATAATAATGATAGCAATAGTAATAAAATACACTTGGATGCATTTTTATATTTAACTGTATAGTTGGTTAGTGGATTTTGAGACTAACTCAGGGATTTCACCACCATATCATTCCTGGTGAAGCCAAAGGAAACCTGAATAAACCCTCCGGTTTTACTTGTTTTCAGTTACTTGGTTTTATTACCATTTTTAGAGATTGTGTAGCTAAGCAGTACACTCCCACTAGCTTTGCCACCAGCAACACTTCTGATTAAGGTCATGATGGTAACAATGGATTATGTCATTTTTCAAGAACCTGGAGGCTGCTTTTGGCTATCTCAAGCTGGTTGAAAGGGCCATTGTCCAATGGGTGACCTGATGTCAGAGGGGTGAATGCTCCACCCTCAGATAAGGACAATGTTGCCAAGTTCTGAGCATGTGCCCTACAAAGAGCCCTGAAGTTTGACAACACATGAACAGGCCACTGATTACTTCCCTCTCCCTGCTTCCAATCACCTACCCCATGCCTAAGTCCAACTTTCTTCCTTCCTTTCTTTCTTTCCCTTTCTTTCTTTTTCTTTCTTCCTTCCTTTCTTTATCTTTTTTTCTTTCCTTTCTTTCTCTTTCTTTCTTTCTTTGTTTCTTTCTTCTTTCTTTTCTTGTCTTTTCTTTTCCCTTTTCTTTTTCAATACAGGAGGATGAAGCCAGGGTCTTGCACATACTTTGCAAGTGCTTTACTACTGAGCCCCACCTCCTTTCTTATTCTTTATCCAGAGACAGGGTCTCTCTAAGTTGTCCAGGCTGCCTCTGGCCTCAAACTCGCAATCCTCCTGCCTCAGTATCCCAAGTTGCTGGGATTACAGGTGTGTGGCATGGCCTCTTACTCAGCCTTTTTGTTTATCACTCCCCCACCCTAAACCCTACCCTGAGGAAGGCAGACTTGAGGTTCATTGTCCACTTTCCCCATCAGTACCTTCTTAATTGCACTTTCTCCGCTCTGAACTGATTCACTGCCTCACATTGGGCGCAGGAATCTGATTTGGGTGTTTGGTAACACTGGAGTCCCTGTGTCTTCATCATGCTGCCTTCTCGTGAACATTTCACAGAGTCTTGTGCTGTTTGTGGTGTAATATCTAGGTGTTTTAGCTATACTTAGTGAGAATAACTGGGAAACTTCCGCAACTTACCCATTAGGGAATAGATCATTTCAATAGCTGTATAAATATTAAAAGAAATTGAATTCTACTTTAAAACTCTAAAAACAAAAAATTCATGGCCAGATGGTTTCATTGCAAAAGTAGACCAAATGTTTAAAGAATTAACACTGATAGCACACAATCTTTTCCTGAAAATAGAAAAAGCAAGAATACTTCCCAACTCGTTTTATGAAATTAGTATCTCCAGAATGTCACAAAGTACAAAGAACAACAGCAACAAAGCTGTAAACCAAAATCCCTCATGAGAAGAGATGCAAAACCCCTTTTAAAATGTTAGCAATTAGAATTCAACAATATATCTTGAAATGACCAAGTAGGGTTGATTGGAGATATGTAAGACCGGTTTAATATTTGGAAATCATCAAAGGAATCTACCACGTTAACAGCTTATAGATGAAAAAAAAAATCACACGATCATGTCAATTTGTCGGGGTTTTAGCTCTAGCCTGGCTAAAGTTAGGGCCAAACCCTCAACATACCAACGTGGCCAATGTCAGGAAAGAAGGACCTTGGGAGACTTTCAGATGGTTGGAGAAGGACAGGGAAGGTTTATTGGGGTGCTCCCCTGATGGAGAGCAAGGAGCAAGCAGCCCCTATAGAGCAAGGCTCTATCCCTTTAAGTGCTGGCTCTAGGCCTGCAGCATGGAATGCTGCAAGCTAAGTGCTGGTACAGCTCAGCCTTAAAGGCACTGCCACAGCTGCTGGTATTTAGGTGAGGTCCGATGGTCTTGACTCACGCGGCTCGCCTTCTTTACCCCCCTCCTTCCCAAGGATGGGAGGAGTTGGGAGGCTCTTCGTGGCTTGCTAGATGCCTTCGGCTCTCGGCTCTCTCGGGGCCCCTGGGCTTGATCTCGCCGGCTTGCTAGATGGTCTTGCTGGAGTAGGGAGCGCTGGTCCAGGTGATGAGGTTCAGGAGATGGTCAGAGAGGTCAGGATCAAAGGAGTGATATGGGGTCCAGGAGCCCCGCTTTTATAGGGTCTTGGAGGGGTCACATGGTGGGGTTCAGCCAATCGGGGCACACAGCTGGCAGGTACAGGGGGCAAACGGACATAACTGCCAAGTGGAGACAGTTATTACCTGCAAGGTGGTGAGGGGAGCCAATCAAAATTAAGGTGGTTAGGGCTGGTCAAGCTGGCTGGGGGCCATCTTTGCTCACTCGATGGGAGGGGCTGTTTTGAGTGAGTGAGATGAGCCCTGGGGTCAACTAGGGGTCAGCCCCTCAGGCTGTTTTGAGGGACCCTAGCTGGAAAATATTATTTTAAAAATCCCCAACATCAATTGATGGAGATAAAGCTGTTGACACAATTCAGTGCCCATTAATGATTTTTTTAAAAAACTCCGAAAAGAAATAGAAAGAAACCTTTTCAATTTGATAAAGAGCATCTATTTAAAGAAAACCAGGAAGTAAAGGAAACTATAGCTAACCTTATATCTAATAATAAAAACTTAATGTTTTCCCTTTCACATCAGGAACAAAGAAAAGATTTCTTTTTTTTTGACAACTTTTTTTTTTTTTTTTTTTTTTTTTGGTGTTACTGGGGGCTCAGGCTTGCATGCTCTGCAAAGTGCTGGACCACTGAGCTGTGCCCCCCAGACCTTTTTTTTTTTTTTCTTTTACTTTTTTGAGACAGGGTCTCACCAAATTACTCAGACTGCCTCTGGTCTCGAACTTGCGATTCTCCTGCCTCTGCCTCCCAAACCGCTGGGATTACAGGTGTGTGCCACTGTGACCGGCTCTTTTTTGACAACTTTTTGACAATTTATTGACAAGCTGGACTGAAAGGGATGGACAAACTTAAGGACTGACCAGTAGAAATTATCCAAATTATCCAATTATCCAAAGTGAAATGCACAAACATCACTTAGTGCATTGATCAAAAGCCCCTGTACTGGGGCTGGGTTCACCATTTCATAAGGATTTTTTATGTTCTTATTTTTTGTGTTTTGTTTATTAACATATACATATGTACACCACACAAGCAGGACAGTCCAAGCAACTCTCTAGGGCTAAAAGTGAAGGGAAGAAGAAAACAGAATGACAATTGAAATTTTCTTCTTTAGTTTTAGCATCATATTTAATATTCCTTAAAATGAAATATCGTTTTTCCTCTTGTCACCTGAAACATGTATATTTGGCAAAGAAAGCATTGTCGGGAGCCATAGGCCCGACATGAGTTAAAAGGCAATGCCTGCATAAATGGCTACATGACAGATGTGACCATAGCAGGAAGCTCTGCTACCTGTGGAATGAGGAAAGGGCACATCAGAGGCTCTGTTGAACTTTGTTCCTTGATTGTCTCTTTAGTTACTATATTAACATGTGTATAGATCTGAACTTTGTTCCTTGATTGTCTCTTTAGTTACTATATTAACATGAGTATAGATCTGAACTTTGTTCCTTGATTGTCTCTTTAGAAATAATCTGTTGCTGGGGGCTAACTAAGCTGATTGTAAACCTTATGACTGTTACAAAGTCCATTGCACTGCAGTTACCTTTGTGAGCTATTTTTAGTATCTCCTTGAGTTACTATATAAGCATGAGTATAGAGAATAAGGGCTGGGATTTAGCTCAGTTGGTAGAGTGCTGCACTGCAGTCTCTGAGGTCCCGGAGTTCAATTCCCAGCACTGCAAAAATGGGAGAAGGACCTGGCAATCCACTCCCAAGGCAATCCCGAAACAGTCAGCCATTGAAAACCCTATGAGGGTCGCTATGAGTCGGATACCGACTCGAGGGAACCTAACAACAACAACAACAATAGAGAATAAAGTTAAACTCAAGACCATCAGTCTTGGCCTCTTCATCTCCTTCATCCTCGGCTCTCCCCTTCACCCTGCTGGACCGCGGTAAAGCATTGCAACTCTCACCATCTCATGTTGTTGAAGGTCTTACAGAGCATGTAAGACAAGAAAAGAAAATGAACAACACACAGATGATATAGATCAGAAAGAAAGAGGGAAACTTTATATGGATATGGCATGATTTTCTATGTAGAAAATCCCAACATATGTAAAAAAATCTTCCTAGAATTAATACAGAAGTCAATTGTATTTCTATATACTAGCCATAAATGTGCAGATATCAAAATTTAAAACACAATTATCATTTAAAATCTCTTTAAAATCTGTGTGCAATGGCTCATGCCTGTAATCCCAGGGGCTCAGGATGTAGAGGTAGTGAGATTGAGAATTCAAGGCCAGAGGCAGCCCACATAACTTAGCAAGACCTTGACTCAAAAGAAAAAAGAAAAACTGGTCTGGGGAGTGCAGCCCAGTGGTAGAACACTTGCAAAAGCATGTGTGGGGCCCTAGGTTCAACCTCCAAGTACCACAAATAAATAAAGAAAGAAAGAAAGAAAGAAAGAAAGAAAGGAGAAGGGCCTGGCAACCCACTCCCAATGCAATCCCGAAACAGTCAGCCATTGAAAACCCTATGAGGGTCGCTATGAGTCGGATACCGACTCGACGGCACCTAACAACAACAACAACAACAAATAAATAAATAGATAAATAATCAATCCTGGGTTCAACCCCTATGTACTGCAAATAAACAAACAAAATAAGCAAAATCACTGAAAAATTCTTAGGTATAGACAGTCACAATGCTGTGTGCCTACATACCTAGGTACTCAAGAGGCTAAGGCAGGAGGATTTCTTGAGCCCAGGTGTTCAAGGGTGTAATGTACCATGTTTATCAGGTGTCCACACTGAGTTCAGCATCTGTATGAAGACCTCCTGGGGACCCCCAGGCTGCCTGAGGAGGAGTAAACTGGCACAAATCAGAAATGGAGCAGGGCAAAACTTGTGTGCTGATCTGTAGTGGGCTTGCAATTGTGAATAACCACTGAGCTCCAGCCTGGGCGACAAGCAAAACCCTGTCTCTGAAAGGGTTAAATCAACACAGGCCTGGGAATAGGAGGTCATTGAGGTAAACATGAATAAGCAAACAGTGGCCCAACTAAGTTTCAAATAAGTCACTAAGAGCTCACTAAGTTTACTTTCTCAAGGATTCCATTCTTAGACAGATGAGAAGTCTAACAATCACTGATCAATTAGTCCTTGGGAATAACTGCCACTTCAACCTTATGGGGCCAGCCTGCATGTCCTCCTAATAATAACCAAGTTAACCCAAGTAACACAAACTACCCTTCAATCTTAATGGATCAGCCTGCAGTTACCCCTAACAACCAAGTCAACTCAAGTACTATAACCCATGGAAAAAGACTATAAAACCCCCAGACAACTGTCACACTTGGGCTACCCATTTTCAGGACCCCCTTCCATGCTAGGGAGACTTTTTCTTTCTTCTATCCCTTTAAATAAAACTTCTTTGCCTTTGCTTGCCTTTGTGGGAAAGTTATTCCTGGGCAGCAAGCCCAGGAACCGGACACCTGGCTACTCCCACTCCACCCCCACAACATTTCTTACAAATAAGCAACAAACAAAACAAAAGAAAGCCCTCAAGTATAAATCTAACAAAACATGTACAGAACTTATATGTTGAAAAGTATACAAAGCTGTGAAAAGAAGTAACAGTCGATCTCCGTAAGTGGAGAGGCACACAGCTCTTACCAAAGCCCATTCTGATCACCATGAAACGTGCCAATCACCAAAGCCACAGATTTTAGAAAGGAGAGTTTATCTGTGAGATCGTCAAACACAAGGAGGTGGGAGCCTCGAGACTCAAATCCATGCCTCCTAGAATAGGAATTTATAAAATAAAGAAACAATACACATTGAGTTTTTGCGTTAACATCTGTGCAGCCATCTTGGTTTTCAGCCTCCATTTCATAAGTTAAGTTTGGAAGATCATTTCAAATACTTAACTTGGCTTCTTGGTATTGCCCCCCGCTTACTTAATCTATTATCCCATCTGACCCCAGGCTCACCCACTTTGGATATAGTCTGATTTAAAAATGGTGCTGCCCAGAACCACTCCACTAACATTCACCTCAACTGGAAAATTCCACTCTACCCCCATATAAGGAGCCATCTTGCTGTACCTTGCTGCTCTTCTCATTTCCTGAGGCAGCCACTCTGTTCTTCTGCTTATTAAAATCTCTCTGCAAGTTCTTGAGTGCGGAGTGGTCTTTGGGAGACACTTTCAAGGTGGTCTTGAGACAGGATAGAAAGATACAGAAAAATTAAGGGGCCATGGGAAAGGAAAGAGGCCCCTCACTCCCAATCTGGTTCTGTCTCCCACTGGCTGAGAGTCAGTGGCTTCAACACAATGGACAATATAGTGGAGATTTCCTACACAGAGACATAGCTTGGTTTCCTAGGAGACTTCAATGAAGAATGTCAAAGACAACCAATGGATCATACTTTCTTATGGCCTGAATGCTGGGCACCTTTGGGTTAACTGAATCAATACTCCATTCTCATCTCTAAACCTGAACAATGCACAGCAAAAAACCATCTTACAATTTCATTTGCAAAAAGGGGACTCTCTAAGAGAAATAATTAAATCAGCTCATATTTTTTTCTTAATTTAAAAACTTTATTTAAATTTTCAACTTTGCTTAATCTCTGAACCTGGTTGTAAATGACATCCTCTAAGCAAGGTAACTTCAAAAGCCACAAAATCATATATGCAGCTATTGTTAAGATAATTAGGGTCATATCTCTTCTCTTCTCTCCTCCTCTTCCTCCTCCTCCTCTTCTTCTTCCTTCTCCTCCTCCTCCTTCTTCTTCTTCTTCCTCTCTCTCTCTCTCTCTCTCTCTCTCTGCCTGTATTTACATCTTGAGCAGTATTATTCTTTTCTTAGGTATCTCTCTCTCTTTTTGAACACCTGTGCTTCAATCCAAAGCATATAATATCTTCTATCACTCACTTTGTCATTTGGGAGAAGGACCCGGCAAACCACTCCCCCCAAAAATCAGTCTGTCATTGAAAACCCTATGAATAGCAGAGAAGTACTGACAATAGTGTTTTGCCTATTGTATGTAAGGTTGCTATGAATTGGACACTGACTCGATGGCACCTAACAACAGCAACAACTTTGTCATACCACCCTGAGATCTCATAAGCAGGGTTGGGGCTGGTTAGTGCTTACATGAGAGATAGCCTGGGAATGAAGCAGGATAGAAAGATAGGAAATTTGGAGGACATGGAAAGGGAAAGAGCTTTCACCCCAGGATGTGGTTTGAATCTCACCAGCTGAGAATCAAGAACTTTGACACAACTACCAAGAAGATTGTCATGAGGATTGCCTGCATAGAGACATTATTTTGGAGAGACATTTTAAATAACAAAAACATTAAGGTAGTAATAAGCCATGCTGGGGGTCAAAAATGTATGTAACCTTTGAGTTTTACTTTCTCCTCTGTAATTCTGTGCTGTTTTGAGACATGCCCAGGCAACTCCCCCAGGACTCTTTTCTTAAACCTGTACAATGTATAATCTCATTTTACAAAAGGGAAATTCCTCCAACAGAAAACCCTAAACAATGGAGCTTCTTTTGATCTTATTGGCACCTCCCCAGCCTATGACTGGGGCCTTTCTAGGCTCACATAGTTGCAGAAAAATTTAAATCAAAAGTTAAGATGTTATAATGTTTGCTTAAAATGTAATTATTGAACTTAATATTCCTTGTTTCAAACGTATACATTCCATCCTGTAGGTCACCTCCCAGCTCCTTGCTTCTTATCTGCCTGTCTCTACCCTGTAAGCTGCTTCATGATTTCTTACAATTGCTAAACTCAATCTATTTTCTACTCTCCACTCTGATGGGCACTTCCAAATTTCTTGTATCATGTAAATGTCACCTGCCTATTTCCAAGGTAACTAGCTTAACTGACTTACAGATGATCACATAGGAGGTGCACATGTAGTTTCAGCTGACAACGCTAACCCTGTGAACTATATAACCCCAGGAGAACTGGGGTTCAGGGTCAGTCCTGAGAGGACTCATTTCCATGGGCCGACCTTGCTATAGCAATACATTTTTTTATGTAACCCAACTCCTGAGTCTCTGGAAGTACGCTTGGTTCTCTCACACCACTTCAACATCACACTAGGCGCCCAGAGCTGGGTGCCCAGGACTGACTTCACAGGGTGTGCCCTACATTAAATAAAACTGGAGGGAACATGTGCACTGCCCTCTCTTTTTGGTTTCCTCTTTACTGTCTTGGGCTGGGATTTAGCTCAGTGGGTAGAGTGCTGTGCTGCAGTCTCTGAGGCCTGGAGTTCAATTCCCAGCACCGCAAAAATGGGAGAAGGGCCTGGCAATCCACTCCCAAAGCAATCCCGAAATAGTCAGCCATTGAAAACCCTATGAGTGTCTCTATGAGTCGGATACTGACTTGACGGCACCTAACAACAACAACTTTACTGTCCTGGAAATCCTCATCTGTGTCTTGGATGCCTTTCTCTCGTAGTGTCTACAGATATTCTAAAGCATGTACTTAATAAACTCTATAACTTTGTTTCACTCTCTCTTACTCCTCCTGAAATTCTTTTCTGCCCTGACCCGCGGGGTTTTTCAACAGGGACCTAGAGTAGGGGGCAAACGAATGACAGAGACAAGAGACACGAAGGACAAGAGCAAGACAGGTTGTCTGATCAAGCTCCAAAGTCTTTAATTTTTTGCTGTAGCTTATATACACATGGGAGGGGGAAGTACAAAAATGTCACAAGGGTCAGGGACTTTCCAGAAGTCTTCAGTTCTTCCTGGAACCCTGAGGACAGCTATCAGATGGTAATCTCAGTTCAAAGGTCACAATGCTCTGTGACTCAACATCTGCTATTTTCACCACACCCTGCACTTTTCCCTCAGGGTATCTTGTAAAAGGGTACTTATGGTCTTGGCTCCCGGCACTTTTCTGTGACTAAGTCAAGGACCAGGCTTAACCTGAGTTGGGGTCCCAACTAGGGGAACTCCTCAGGCTAGGTGGCCATGCTGAGCTGTACCTCTCTGTTTGCTGATGATGACAGGAATACTGGGTGCTGCAGGCTTGGGAGAAGGACCTGGCAGCCCACTCCTGAAACAATCACCCATTGAAAACCCTATGAATAGCAGAGAAGCACTGACATAGTGCCAGGCATGGCACAGTTTGGGGTAGTGTTTTGTCTGTTTTATCCAACAACTAACAGCAATTTTGTTTTACTCTAACTCATCTTGAAACTTTTTTTCTGGATAATGCAGCCAAGGACCGAGCTTTACCTGAGTGGAGATCCCTAAGAGGGGGAGCCCTCAGGCTCCTGGCAGCAGCATGAGGCTGTGTCCCCCACTGTGCTGACCATGGGATTTTAGTATAAATGTGCATCTAGATAATTGATTTCATTATCAGAGTTTAGGGCAAAGCTCCAGTTCCCAGAATTAGGCTTGGTTACCCATCCCCAAATATGCCAATTCAAGAGATGAGTAATGGTGCAAAGCAGAGAAAGAAGACTTAATCAATGGGCACATTGGGAAGAACAGCAAATAGAATAGTCCAGTGACTCCCATGTCTGTCTTTCGGAGCCCACATGAGCTTTAGGCTTAAGTAGAGGAAGAATTAGGAGCAGTGCCACTCAGAGTGCGATCAGTTGACCATCATCTCAATTCCATTCTGCAGGGTGTTCCCAGGAAGGTGTTACGGTGTTACTGCTGGAGGGGTATTTATAATTCCTTGTTAAAAACATGTTTATTGATCAATGTTGTCCAGAATGTAAGGTGGCTGCAGGTTTAGGACAAGGACTGGAGACCTTCAGATGCCCCTTAGGGGTCCAGAATAGGACACTTGTTGGTTCCAGGGAGGAATCAATGCTTTTTAGTAAAGGCAGTATAAAAGTGCCTATTACAAGTTGACCTTTTTTATTGTAACAGGATAATTTACTCTTTGTAAACAGCACCAGATCATTCAAAAGACTTGCAAGTTATCCATTCGTGGCAATTACTGACTCCTTGGGAAAATTATGTTTGCTAATCAAACAACTGCGGTTCTTTCAGATGTGGTGTAAAATATTTAGGGGAATTTAATGTGTAAATGTCACTCCTTACAACAGATTTAAAAGATTTGCTAGATACATAAATAGAACAGTAGCAATTATAAGTTCAGCTTTGAGCTAGGTTTTTACATTTTTTTACGTTCACCAATTTTAAATGTGTCACTTGGATTGAGCAAATAATGATTTGAAAAGCAAAGTTTGACTGGGTACCATGATATACACTTGTAATCCCAGTTGCTCAGTAGGCTGAGGCAGGAGGATTGCAGGTTTGGGGCCAGAGGTAGCCCATACAACTTATCAAGACACTGTCTCCAAATAAAAATTAAAAATGGGCTAGAGGTATGGCTCAGTGATAGAGCTCATTTCTAGCATGTGCAAGGCCCTGGGTTCAAACCCCCTAGTATGGAAAAAAGAAAAAAAGAAAAAAAAAAAAAAGCAAAGTGTGCCCTACAAAGTAGCCTCAGTATGGATAAAAGGTTATTCTCCAGGATGTTCTAAAATGTTCTTTGAAAAGGATAAACTCTTCCATCAAAGAACAACTTTGTAGGTCATTCCTGGTATACTTGGGGAATTGGTTCTATTACCAGGGAACACAGGTCTGGGAAGTTGGCAGTAAATCTCATTCTTTATGTTTGATGCTTAAAGGAATTTAGACCCTGACATGGAAGTTACAGTTGAGAAAGAATATAGACCAGGTTTATTGCAAAAGATAATTTGCCTTTAAGGAATAATAACTGGGAAAAAATGAAGCACTTGAAGAAGTTTAAATAAACTTTGAAAAAAGGTTGGGAAGACCTCAATTCTTTGGGTGGTCTGGCATAGGGATATTCCCCAGGGGAAGAGAAAAGCCAAAGAGAGCAAAAGTGTTAAGCAAGCTTTTTAGAGGAAAAGTACCATAAACAGAGAATAGGATGGCCCCAGAGAAGGGGGAGTCACACAGAGCACCTGGAGGAGAAGAAAGAAAAGAGAAGAGAGAAGAAGGGATGGGGTATGTGTTATCTGTAGTTTTGTTTAAACTAGAGCATGCCGAGGGTGACGTCAGCCCTGGATACCTAGTGTAACATGAGCCATGAGCGTGGGAACTCAAGCTCCACCTGGAAAGCCCCTTGTTTGGTAATCTTTGTGTTTTAGGGCCTATGGGACCTAGGATCTCTGTTCTGTTAAATGGCTCAATGGCCTTGCTGAACACTTTCAAAAGAATGTCTTGGAATGTTCTGCCTTTGTTTATACTCAGGAGCTACTGATCTTGGATTAGAGGGTGGGGTCCATTAGATCAATGTCCTTCCAGTTTCCTTGAGGTTTGTCCCATCCACAGCTTCATTCATCATGACTAAATGCGGGAGCCAGTTTTCATCTCTTCCTTCCTCCATTTTGCCTGCTAATATATCTATCTAGCTACCTA